>VZRO01001073.1:454275-537885 GCA_013397915.1 Daphoenositta chrysoptera | reverse complement strand
TTTTTTTTTTTTTTAAGTAGAATTCTCAGATTAGCCTCCTGATGTAATTCATAGTAAGAATTTTACTCTTAAAAGAGTAGAGATTTAAGGCCCATGTCTGTACCTAGCAGGTTAGTTGAAATGATGGTTACCAAGGGTAAAAACTAAAGTGTCCAGGATATCACGAAGTAGAATAAAAACAGGATGGTTTCTACAAAGGAAAAATCTCATTTCTGCATTTTGTATTTAAGTTCTTTGAATGTATCTGTAAGATGAGAGATGAAGAAAAAATAGCTCACATAATTTAGTATGAGCCTAACTTTAGAGCCTTTGACATGGTCCTGAATAAGAGTCTATAAAATAAACAGACCAAAAGGACCAACTATATCCCGTGGAGCATCAAGCACTGCACTGCTAGCTGGTTGAGGGACATGATTGTCCCACTCTACATCTCCTGGCCCAGCCTCACCTCAAGTGTTGTGTGCAGTTTTGGGTGCCTCAGTATAAGAAGGACATCAAGCTACTGTAAAGTGTCCAGAGCAGGTCAACCAAGATGATGAAAGGCCTCAAGGGCAAGACTTACAAAGAACTGCTGAGGTCACTCAGTTTGTTCAGCCTGAAGAAGAGGAGGCTGAGGGTGACCTGATTGCAGTCCACAGCTTCCTCAAAGGGGGCAGTGGCAGGGCAGGCGCTGATCTCCTCTCTCTGGTGACCAGTGACAGAACATGAGCAAATGAAATGAAGCTCAGGGGCAGTTCATACGTGACATTAGGAAAAGGTTCTTTTTCTGTGAGAGGGTGGGCAGCCACTGGAACAGGATCGCCAGGGAAGTGGTCATGGCACCAGGTCTGTCAGAGTTCAAGAGGTGTCTGGGTGATGCTCACAGTCATATCTTTTAGGACAATTTAGCAAGGAGCAGGCAGCTGATGATCCTTATGGGTCCCCTCCAGTTTGAGATATTCTGTGATTCTATGTAATAAAATAATCTCAAAAGGAATGGCAACATTGTCATGAAGAAAAGGCCAAAGAGCACAATGAAATCAGCCAGCTAAAACCCAAACCAAAGCAACCAACTGAACACAACAAAGACTTCACTGCACTCAAACTTTTATTGCTTAATGTTGATCAATAGTTTTAAAAGAACTGTAGAACAGGACTGGCTCTACTTACTGAGGTTCGCAGATACTACTAAGGCATTCATGTCCGGAAAGGTCACAGAGGTTGAAAGAAACTTTGGACATGCTTAATTCAAGTAGTTTACTCATCAACATAATAAATATTTGATTTCAAGTTGAAAAGGAAATTTCACATTTTTTCAGCATCTGAAAGGGCTCTAAATTTGTGGAACCAACTCCTCAGCAGACCTGAAAATTGCTGTAGATTACTTGATGCAGCTGTAGCTGGGAGCCTAATAACAAGTTATGTTACATGAAGACTAATAGGGTAATTAATGTTGCCACATGATGAGTTTCTGTAATCAATGTTATTACCTGATTTGGATTGCACAGTGCTGATCACTTATCACAAAAGGGACATGTGACAGAACTTTGGTTAGTTCTTAGGTTATTGAAAAGTATGAAAATTGGACTGGAAGTGTTTGCATATAAAAAGAAACTGAGTAATTAGGACTGACCACTGAAGAAACAGAAAACAGAGACATGATAAAAGTAGATTATATAAGAAAATAATCAGAAATTAGAAATTCTGTTACTTGTCTTATAATGTAAATGCAAAGAAATGTGATGACATGAAAAAGTTTTTGATTAAAAACTGATTCAAGAAAATTTCCATTCATTAGCTGTAAGCTCTGGTGCTTATTTTCACATGGTGTTGGCGAAATCAAAAGTACAGGAAGAATTAAAAAAAAAAATTAAAAAATCAATTAACTTAATGGTTGTCAACAACAAATTAGGCAAATTATCATCATGGTTGCTAGATATAGGAGAATGATGGATTCATTGAACTTGGAAGTCTCTTTTGCCTTATTTTCCTAACTCGTTCTTACCAAGAGCCTGGAGTACAAGCCCCTAGTATTTACAGCATATAGCACCTGCAAATACCTAGTAGGTGTAGCATTACCTTTAACCACCTGAGGGGGACATGCCCCACTTTATGAAAGGAATGAACTTGGTTACTCCAGAGAACAGAGTCTGGTTCCAAATTGTGCCCTATTCATCCCAGAAAGCACTAAGGCTACGTAAGACCTAGAGCTTCTACACTGGAAAGCATAATTTTGCAAAAACTACCTATTACTTTACTTTCTTATTAATTTTCAACCTTCTTTCTAACATATAAATTAACATTCTCATTCGTTTCATAAGGTAGGGTTGTAAAGTCTTGCTCATTAGAAAAGGGACAACTGAGTGCATAAAATAAAGAATAGGTACTGCATGGTTGAGACTAACCTGTCACCTCAAGGCTTTCAACCAAGCTCAACTGCAAGCTGAAGTGGGTTTTGCTGTAACGTGCCCTGAACCAGTGTTTTCATAAAGAAAACTCACTGAGGATGGGAACTCCTTTTCTATGTTTACAGTAGTAAATACGACCTGTCCAAATCCATTCCTTGCCCTTGAGGTTAATTGGCATGGTGCAGCTGCTAACTCACCCGATGGGATATTCAGCTCATTATTTCCTGGAGTAACTGGCCTGTTGTAACTCTGCTAATTGTCATTGGCCTTGGAACCTACTTTCTACACATTTTAAGGGTATATATATTTCTTTGTTGTTTGTCCCATTCAAGACACATCTGCCTGCCTGTAAGGTTTAGAAGGCTGCTCTTTGAGGACGCTGCTCACTGTCACAGCCAGCACACCTCAGAGCAGCCCTGAATTCCTACTGTTCCCAGACATCCACTGGGGCCTCTGAAAGGGCTCTTCTATCGATAACTGTGAACACCATGATCCACTAGTTCAGGCTCGTGCCAGCTTCAAAAGCACATCTTCCAAAGCATGGAGTCACTCCTTCAAACAAACAGCTTTAGGAAATATTAAACTTTGCTGAACTGTATTGTTGTAAACTTCACAATGGAAAAACTACATTTCAATAAATTTCCTACAAAATAAACAACAAGCCAACTTAATGCTATCATGACAAGTTTTCATTTCAAATATTTAGTATGTTCATTTTAAGTAATTCAGAAGAAAGTTACATGATGAAAAGTGTTGGAAGTTATTGGGGTTTTTTCAATAGTAATAGCAAGCCTAATTTATCCTGTAGCTGAATATTAATCATAACAGTGGAAAAACTTCATCAGTTATAACATGATTTTTGAAAGTTTTACTGACCTTCATATTATCTGCAGATTGCCATTGGCAACTCAACTCCCTAAGTAAGCAGAATTGGGATGAATGAATTTTTTTAATATCGTAAGACAAAGCATAAGCAAAGAAATAAACTAAAAAGGGATTTATATTGCACTTGAGAGATTTGACCAATGAATGAGAAGGAAGAACTGAAGTATTTGTACTAATCAGGGAGGAACTGGACTTAACTAAATCACATAGAGCATTTGCAATTTTCAGTGAGTGACTTTCAAGTCTGTAGTACACTTGACTGCATCTTACTGGATTTTGTGCTTAAAATGTTTTACTAACAGTCCACTGAGGTGTGAAAGTACAATAAGTTCTTGCCGTGGGAGGAAAGGTGCATTTCTTAGGAGTACAGCAGAACTAAAAATAGATTGCTATTTCTCCCACACGAAATATGCTACTCCACACAACAGGACTGAATTTATTTCTAGGTACCAAGGTCCTATCAATGTTCCTTCATATCAGCTGTGTCAAGCCTTTATCACAAATACAGTTTATAAAAGAAACCAAAGAAAAGTTTTACCTCTCACTGTCAGATACACTTTAAGGGATAGTTCTGTGTAAGATGTAATACACAATCTAAAATAAATAAGAAAGCAATCAACAACTACAGCTTTCATTTTGTTTTTTTTTCCAGTTTCCATCTCACTTTGAGGACTGATCATCTTCTGAGGTATGGCTTCATAATTATGATTATAAATTCTTTCCTTCTTTTTGTTCCTATACAATTGCTTTTCAGGCTCTATTCAATTTTAGGCTAATAGTACTGTGCCTAAGGAATACCCATAACAAATAATTTGCCTTTGTTTAGGTCAATGAAAGATTTCATGGATTGTTGACAAATACGTGATGCTGGATTGCACATCATTTCAGCGTTTTCTATTTTCAGTGAGAAAAGCAATATAGAAGTTCACATCAAATTATGAAAACTGGCAACATCTGAAGCTTTATATTTTATCTTCCATATTTAAAATGTTATTGTGAATAGGAGGTATTTGGATTTGTTTAAGCAATAGAAATAAGTGAGCTTATATGTATTTTTGAATCATGAGATACTGTGCACATGGAATTTTTTCCATCTATTTGTACCAGCAGCAAGTCATCTGGTTCAATGAACTGATTTTCAAAAGCAAAGTACATTTTGCTGAATAAATAATGTTTCCGTGACTTCAGATAAGTGACATATTGGAAACTAACACAATTTTTTGTTGTCTCAGTTAGAGCTCAGAGAACTTTTAGGAAGCCTAGATAGAGACCAAAGCGGTCTGAGTGGCTTTAGGTGGCTTTCTGAAACTAGTAGTAACAAATATATTAAGAAGCCACCATTAACCTTCTTTCAATTGCTTCTAACATAATCACAGTATACTCGCTTAATTTTAAATTTTCAAATATGGTCTTTATCTGTTGTTCTTAAGCCCAACAAAATTTGATAAAAATCTGCTGTTTTTCCTAAACTACACTGAGTTACTTAGTAGTAAGAAAATGTGTTTCTGGCAATTTCAGGAATATCAGTCTTTTTTTTTTTGGTTATTTGTTTTTTTTTTAATAATTCCTCAGTTTCACAATACCGGTGATACTCTTTGTGCTTCAAGTCCTCCCTGACTTGCAGATAGTATATGTACAACATCACACCGTTTAAATATTGAGGCTACATTCATCTTAAATTTTCAGCACTAATATATAGTGGAGCCACTGGGTAGACAGTCCAATGTCCAAAACACAGGAAGCCCTGTGATTGGTCAGGATCTGCAGGCAATTCTACAGAAGCTGTCCTAGTTTTAGTGAAAACACGAACAAAAGAATATTCTCATTGATGAATATACGGAAGAATCTGAACAGCACTGTGAATTTTCCGGCAAAATCTAAAATTATGTCAGGATACACAGATTAACTCTAAAGACAGCAGCTCCCTGTATTCCCTTGTAATACCCAAAGCACACACAACCTCAAGCAGCAGGATTCATCCTCTTTCTCTGAGCTTTCTGCACCAACATCCCATTGAGACTGGGAAACAAAGACATCATGAGCGGGAGACTTCTTTTTCACTTTTTGAAGACCCTCTCAAAGCCCTTTTAATGCATCTTAGGACCCGTTGCAGAGCAAGCACCATGCTCTTGTGTGCACATTCTAAGGAGATGCACAGTGGCACAAGTGCCCCCAGCTATCTGTATTGGGTTGATGCTTGCTCCTGCTACCTGCAGATTGAACCATTCCTGCATCCTGTCTGCAATTTAGGTGCATCAACAAGAGGAAAATACAAACCATTAATCATATATAAATAGTCAGGAATCCATATCCGCAGCTCTGATATTACCAGTGGTCCTGATCTACGTGAATGAGGAACAAAATTGAAGAAACCCCTTCAAACTGTGCGTTTTGCTTTTCCAGCCTACATCTAAAGTAGTGATCACACGCCCAGAAAAAATGTCTAGAACCTGTCAGTCAGAACATTAGAAGTGAGAGGAGACAGCATAGCAGTAGCAAGGACTGGATGAGCAGAGAAACATACACTGTCCATTGCCAGGACTCAGTATTTACTCTGCAAAATCTTTGTTGTGTCAACAGTCTCATTTCAGTTCACTCCTTCAAGGTCCCTTGTCTTCAAATGAAGCCACTGACCATTTACTGCCCTTTTCCTCTGGTCTCTGCTGAAAGTAAAAAAATCCCCACACTATCAATTATAATGACATTTGAGTTAGATTTGCAGAACACGTTATTTTATGCTCTGTTCATGTCTTAAACACCTTTATCAAAACACATGTAATCCTTTTCTGTTCAACTCCTATGAATGAAAACAATCAGTTCAAGTTTATGAACCCAAAGTCCCTGAAACCAGTAACACAACTGGAGCTTGCTGGTAGTACATAACATAAATAATGACAAAATCAAAATAATAAGATAGTAACATAACTGTATTTTAAAAATATTTCTTTTGAAGGTTACAGGAGAATACAAAGCACTAGAGCAGTATCTTGCATGGAAAGAACTCATATAGCAAACTTTATATGTCATCAACTCACTAAATTTCTCATTGATCTCCTCCTGCAAAGGAGCTTCATTAATTTAGATCCATCAAGAATCAATTCTGTCCAATCCCTTCTTTCCCTTGGTTTCATCTTACAGCCACAAGTTTCAGGTTACATGACTAATTCTTTCACTGAATTGAAAGTTCCCTTTTCACTTGTTGTGAGTAACTTCCAGAAGATGGATTTCACATATAATTTTAGTTGACATTAAAGAAAATAGGCATTGATTTTTTTGAGTATTCACACTTTTTCCCCAGCTGACACTTTGTAAGGTTTGCATGCATATATGCCAGACCAAGTGAAAAACGAAAACGGATCTCAAAGTTTAGATTTTTTTGCTTATTTTGACCTTAATTGGAAGAGCACTGAGAAATTGTATAATTTTGTTTTAGCAGACAGTGTAGTTTTCTCTTGTCTAGGTGATGCTCTGAGACCTATGGAAATGTACTGTTTTAGAACAAAAACCTGTACAGAACACAGGCATAAACAAAGCCTAAATCTGTCTCAATATTGCAAAATGAGAACAATCTAAGGGGAGGTAAATAAATAAATCATATTCAAAATTGCAAACTACCAACAATAATGAGAACAAAATCATTTATGCAACTAAGTCAGTTAACAGATTTACATAAAGGAAGCGATCAAATATCTTCTTCACATGTTTGTGATGGTGGTGATTTAGCTGAGCCACAGCCATTTCATGATGTGGTGGACTTTAAGTGCTCTGTTTCAGACTAAATTGTAGGTAAAATGATACGGGTTTATTTCTATTTATGCAAAAGTGCTACAGGTTATGCACAAAGAAGGCAAGCTATGCCAGCCACAAGCCATCATCTGTGTTGGTATACTCAGTAGGACTATTTTTTCTACTACTTTTAGTATATTAGATCATATTTATGTCCTTATAATCAAAACTTCTCTTCTTAGCAGCACTTTTCTTGTTCTAATATTATTTTTTATAACTTGGTAACTACTGAGAGGGAGATATTATTGCCATTTTTAGTCATCAGATAGTCTGACAGACAGCAACCATTCGGGTCTATATATTCAAGTATGCTGCTGCTGCTGAGAGCAGAACTTGACCTTTTCAAAGTATATGTCTGTGGTTTTCTTTTTCTGGTCTTAGTTTAAGAGTGAGAGAGGAGGACAGGAGCATACTGAACACTTTTCAAGAAGCTGGTGTGATTTTGGATATGCAGAGAAGGTATCAGAATTGAGAATAATAAAATTATATTTGAATTATGAAATAGCTTGACTAGACTGCATGCAATAATTCTGTACCAAAAACTTAATATGAAAGTATGCTAGCATTAGGTTAATTTCAGGGAAATGTTTCTACAAAGCACAGTGATGTAGCCATGCATGTAGCTAGCACATGAAATAAAGGAAAATGCCAAATCTTAACTCTATCACAGGATTGTTGCCAAATTTTGGGAGCCCTCTAAACATGGACAAAGAGTCGTGTTTATGAAAGAGACATTGTTTGTTCTGCACAGGTACAAGGTGGAAGTTTTCCATAAATAAAGCACACCAGGGAGTTAAAGGAGGAGAATTTATAAATTGAAATTTACATAAACCCACATATCTATTACATGGTTACCTCCTGCCTAAAGCATCATCATTTATCTTGTGCAACCTTATGCAATACTTGTTACTGTGCCTATATGGGCCTCTTCTGGCGGTCTCAGGACGTCAGATTGTGCAGCAAAAAAGATGTGATCTGCAGCTCCAGACGTGTCTTCTGAAACAATTGCCTAGCAGGATATAAAATACAAAACCTTTCCATAAGCGTTAAGCAACACCTACTGAACATACCTGATAATATCTATTTGCATTCAAAATGATACCATCATCTTCCATCTTCAACAAAGGTCAATGGAAGGGACAGAGAATTCTGCTTATAGACATCAGGATGAATCCAAAAGGTAGGTCAGAGGTGGATTAATGCAAAAAGGAGATATATTAAACAGAATAAACACAGCTGATTGTCTGTCTCACCTACTTACAAACAGGTGGACTGTTAAATAATAAAGTGATAAACAGTGAGCATTGGTTAATTTGTTTGCTGTGGTGTTTTTGTTTGTTTCTTTGGGGGTTTTGTTTGCCTGTTTGGGGTTTTTTTTGGTTTTCACTTTTAATTACCATGGAACTTACGACCACTTACTCAGAATATGAAAACTTTCTTTAGGTTAATCAGTTTTGGTGAGAACCAAAGATGTTAAATGAGAGGCATGTTGTTTTCTTCTCCTAACTTCGAGAAAATCCCATTTAAGTGCCATATTTCTAGATTGAGAAGAATCCAGCTCACTCCTTCAGTTTCCCATTTTGGTTTATTTTTCCATTTTGTTATCTGTACTGAGAAAGGGATTCAAATTTTTATATATCAATACTGTAAATTGATCATCTAATTAAAATTCTAACAATAGATAATATTTTAAGTAATGTCTCTGTGCACTTTCGGATTTATAGTTCTTTAAATACTGTAAATTACAAGAAAATATTTTAGAAATCAGCAGCCGAATTTAGGTTTATTGAAAGATTGAAGGAACCTTAAAGGCATATTTGTGCTTTGGATGTATCCAAAAGGAAAAAGTCCAGCTGCTGAATGGTCATCACAAAGTGGCTTCAGTGGTATTAAGGCCACAAAATTTTGTATTTTTTCTGCCCTTCTCTCTCACACAGAAGCCATTATTATTTCATATTATCAGCTTTACACTTGGACTAGGCTTCATATGTGCTGAGCTGAACCCACTTAATGACTTTAACAGAGTTGTTCTAGATTACTGATCCTATGAGTGACAGCAGACTCTACACCAGCCTGGGCTTTTGATACAGCAAACATGCTGTCTGTAGGAGAACTTGGGGCCCTTAGGTACAAAGTAGCTGTGTTATGCCTTCTATCTATGGAAGGCATTAATGAAAGTGGGACATGTATAATCATTGTACAATTCTTTACAAGCCTGCTTTGCTTGATAAGAAATTCTCAGGAAGAACACACCTGATAACCAAACCTCAAATGAAATCTTGAGCATGTGGAGTAAAGTGTAATCCATTCTAAATTCCCATCGCTGCCCTTCTCCATTATTTTGCAGTTTCTAAAACGACACAGCCCTGTTTGTGGTCTATTTCCTCTGCCTCCATGGAGCAGACGTCATAGTGGGATTATTTGACTGGAGTTGAGCCTAAAAATACATTAACACCTTAGGCTTTGAGATATATTTGATCCAGAATTTTCCAGTTAACCTGTGGGTCACACAAAAAGCCTACAATTTGGGTCCCCTGAGAAATGTATTATTCAAGTTGCATATCCCTTCCAGAAATGCTGCAAGGCTTAATTAATTAGTGATTATTAACTGCTCAGGGTCTTCAGATGAAGTGTACTGTATAATTACTTGGATTTACCATTGTGTTTATTGATGATAACTATGTTTTCCTTCTCTCTTATGGGAGAGAAAACACAACTAATGATTTCAAACTTGAATTTCTCACTATGAAGATGGAGACTTTCTTTGCTTCTTTTTCATTTTCTTCTATCTAACTTCAAGTATAAAAATATATTTTTCTTCACTGAGGACGTATGAAAGATTTGATTTACAGGACACAGGGGATAGGGCCCAGCCAGCATGGGGTTAGGAAAGGCAGGTCCCACTTGAGCAACCTTGCCTTCTTTTATGACTGAGTGCCCTGCCTGGTGGATGAGGGAAGGGCTGTGGGTGTAGTCTTCCTGAATTTCAGCAAAGCCTTTGATACTGTCTCCCACAGCATTCTCGTGGAGAACCTGTGAGTCCACAGGTGTGCTCTTTGCTAGATTAAACACTGGCTGGATGGCTGGGCCTGGAGAGTGGTGATGAATGGTAACACATCCAGTTGGCATCTGCTTACTAAGCGGGGTTCCTCAAGGCTGAGTACTGGGGTCAGTCTTGTTTAATATCTTTATCCATGATCAAGATGAGAGGATTGAGTACACCCTCAGTAAGTCTACAGATGACTAAGTTGGGCGGAAGTGTTGAACTGCTGGAGGGTAGGAAGGCTCTACGGAGAAAGAGATCTGGACAGACTGGATCGATGGGGCTGAGGTCAATTGAATAAAGTTCAACAAGGGCAAGTTCCAGGTCCTGCACTTCAGTCACAATAACCCCATGCAGCACTACAGGCTGGGGAAAGGGTGGCCAGAAAGTGGCACAGGAGAAGGACCTGGGAGTTCTGGTCAACAGCATCTGAACATGAGTCAGCGTGTGCCCAGGTGGAAAAGAAGGCCAATGGCACCCTGTCTTGCATCAGGAATAGTGCAACCAGCAGTACCAGGACAGTGATTGTGCCCCTGTACTTGGCAGTGGTGAGGCTGCATCTCCAACCCTATGTTCAGGCCCCTCAGTACAAGAAATACACTGAGCAACAGGACAAGAAGAAATGGCCTTAAGCTGTGCTAAGGAAAGGTTCTGGTTGGACGTCAGGAAAATTTCTTCACTGAAAGGGTGGTTAAGCCTTGGAACAAGCTGTCCAGGGAAATGCTAGAATCGTGATGCCCAGAAGTGTTCAAGAATGAGTGGATGTGGCACTTAGTGCTTTGGTTTCGTTGACATGGTGATGTTCGGTCAAAGGTTGGACTCGATGATCTTGCAAGTCTTTTCCAACCTTAACGTTTCTATTATTACTGATAGCTCACACACAGCAGCTTTCCTTTAATCATCTGAGCTGTCTATCTGCAGTGGCAGTGAATACCCCAAAGTAGGCTGCCAAGAGTGCAGCTATATCAAAACATGGTAACATAGCAACCTTCATGGCTGAAAACGTAGAGATGCGTCTCCATTGCAAGTCTGTAAATTAGGATTGCACTCCAACTGAACTGAGATCGGGGTGCACCACCTAAGAAGCAAATGAGTTGGAAGCTGGTTTTTACAGCCTGGAGATCATAGCTCACTTTCATAGAAGGAAAGTTAAATTTTGTTTATCACTGTGGTGGGTTGACCCTTGGTGAATACTAGGTGCCCACCAAAGCCACTCTATCACACCATTCTTCAGTTTGGCAGGGGAGAGAAAATATAACAAAAGGCTCATGGGTTAAGGTAAGGGCAGGGAGAGATCACTCATCAGGTACTATCACGAGCAAAACAGACTTGACTTGGGAGATCAGTTTAATTTATTACTACGACTTGCAGAGAAGGGTAATGAGAAATAAAAGTAAATCTTAAAAAGACCTTCCCCCCACCCCTACCTTCTTCCTTGGCTCAACTTTACTCGCTATTTGCTCTCCCTCCTCCCCCACAATGGCACAAGGGAATGGGCAATGGGGGCTGCAGCTGGCTCTGAGGTTGTCTCTGACACTCCTTCCTCCTCAGTGGGAAGCCTTCTCACATCCTCCTCTGGTCCAGCATGGGTCTCTTCCACAGGATGCAGTCCTTTAGGAACAGGCTGCTCCAGTGTGGGTACCCTGTGGGTTCACAAGTCCTGCCAGCAAACTTGCTCCAGTGTGGCTACTCCCTGGTCTACAGATCTTGCCATGAATCTGCTCCAGCTCAGGCTTCCCATGGGGTCATGGCCTTCTTCAGGCATCCACCTTTTCCAGTGTGGGTTCCTCCATGCTGCAGGTGGATCTCTGCTCCACCACGGACCTCCATGGGCTGCACAACTACCTCACCATGGTCTTCACTTTGGGCTGCAGAGGAATCTGCCCTGGTGCCTGGGACAATTTCTTCTGCTCTTTCTTCACTGACCTTGGTGGCTGCAGAGTTGTTTGTCTCACATGTTCTCGCTCCTCTCTCTGGATGCAGCTGCACAGGGGTTTTTCCCCCTTTTTAAATACATTGTCCCAGAGGTGCTATCACCATTGCTGATGGGCTTGGCCTGGGCCAGTGGTGGGTCCGTCTTGGAGCCATCTGGCAAGGGCTCTGTTGAACATGGGGAAAGCTTCTGGCAGCTTCTCTCAGAAGCCACCCCTGTAGACCCTCATTACCAAAACCTTGCCACACACACACACGGTGCAATCATGAAAAGAACAAAAGGTGCAAAATGGTTTTAGATTTTTTAAAAAAAACCTGCCAAACAACACTTCATGGAAAAAGAGTTTTACATTTAGAGCCATCAACATAATTAAAATGAATCTGAAAACTTTTTAACAGTTACTATCCTTTTAAAACTCAACACTGTATTCCTTGTCTCTAAATAATACCCCAAATTAAAAAAAAAGTCCTTTGAGTCACAAAAAAGGAATTCCTCAGCTGAAAGTAAGTATCCTTGTCAGCTAGTTCATGCTGAACAATATATTTTATTTCTGCTTTGTGATGTATAAGCAGTTTACCAGTTTTTTCCTACAGTCCAAACTGATTTGAGAAAACATAATGAAAGGAATCATATTTCGAAGTACCTTTTCTGCCTATAAATGGACCTCAAACCTCTTCTATAAGATTTTATATTTTATATGCATGAAGCAAAAATTCACATTAAAAGTCCATCTTTTTTTCCCAAAGATTTAATGCATGAACTAGCTAACTAATCTGCTTATTGCAGGATTCTGTGGCTAGTAATATTTATATGGTTTCAAAGTGAATGTCCAAGTTCATGAAAAAAATCCACTGAGAGCTATTAAATATAAAGATATCACCTTTGGCTCAAATATGAGCTGAAAATTGCTGGAGGCTGGGAGAATATCAGCATGTAGTTTGCTTAATTTTATACTCTCCCCAAAGTATGTGATGTTGGGTGCTGCCAGAGACTGTGAATATTCTACTGGATATAGTTTTGCTTCTGACCTTATGGTTATTCCAGGCAGAGTCCATATAGTTACTTCCCTTGCTGGAGGAGAGAAGAGCATAAGTCTAGTGCTCAGCATTGTTTAGAAGATCTGTTCCAACAGATTTTAAACACAACTTTTAAGCTACCTGAACTGCCTGTCCCTAGCTTAACCTAAACAAACACAGCTATTCCTAAAATGGCATCTCATCCCTCACTACTTTCTTTGCTTAAAGGGAATATGAGGTCAGCTTAATTTGCTGGGCTCCACCTTGTGTAATGCTGTGCAAGCAGGTTTTGTGGAGTACTGTGCCATAGCTAGAAGTGGATGTAAAATAACAATATTTCAGTGTTAGTTCCCAGAGAAGATACACTTGAAGTCTGGAAGAAGGAAATTTCAAAATCAATGTGCCATTTAATTGCTTTTATTTCCTCAAATGACTGAGCAATGAAAAAGCCATTTTGTTTTTAATGGGGGTTTTGGTGAACCATATCCCGAAACAGAAAGAAGGAAAAAAATCACAGGTCTATAATTTTCTCTCCTTCTGGCTTTGCATTGCTCTGGGACTACTAAGTTTTGTAGCATCCAAATTGTTGAAGTGACTGTATGAAATACAACATTTGAAACCCTTTAGGTAGTTGTAAATCAAAGCAGTCCCTTATTTTACAGTACATTTATTTAAGAAAATCATATGCATATAGTATCTTTCAACCCAAATGATATCATAGAATTTTAAAAACTGGATTTGTTTCCATCAGCATCAAGAGTCAGTCATCTCTAAGAGGTTAAGAAGCTGGCAAAACAGCAACTTCAGCTATCACAGGGGCAAACTCACACACTGGCTAAGACTGTTAAGGCAAATTCCCCCATGAGAGCAACTGCCACATCATTTTCATCTGCTGAGAAATTTTTTTTCAGTATCTGGTCTCTTTTTCGTTCCTTATATCATAGCATTATATCATACAATCTGTGTTATTTATCTACACCAGCTAAAGTGGTGATGTCTTTCCAAGCAAGTGAAGTTGCCAAATGTTTTGTGACCTAGTGGCAAAGGAGAATCTTGAACAAATGCATGCCCCAGTCTTGTGCATATCCTACTTCTTCCTGCCACTGGATTTTTCTGAGATTTCCTGTTTGAGGATCTTTCTCTGCACATGCAGAAACTGGAATTTGTGTCTCATCCCTTTCACTTCTTTCATCTTTGGGGTAAACAGGACAACACACAGACCAAAACTGCCCCTTTTAATAACATAAATTAAATGATATAACTATAGATACAGACTGAACAATTGCAAAACTTGCAACAAAGAACAGGGATAGACATGCCAAGCAGTTCATTCATCTTACTCCTTGATGTGAAAAATAGAGTAGTTGTAAAGAATGAACTGTGATTAAAATGAAATGAAACTTGAGTTTACCAGATCTGAATAGTCACGTAAGTGCTTCCACTTGTTTAGATACCCTCAGTCAGCAGCAGTGATTTGTATAAACTCTACAACAAAAGACATTATATTTGAAATGAGAGTTTTTCAATATTTTAAAAAAAATCTTTTAAAAGGTGTTGCAGACAGCATGCAGTGATTTTGCCTTGATAAATCCAGAATTTTTCAATAGTAATAGCACAAATAATTTTTCATCCATTAAAGTTGGTGTGGAAAAAGAGAAATGTCTTAGAGTGCATTGTCTGATACTTGTCACTCAATATTTGTTGTTCTCCTGTTTAAGATATTTCAGTCTCTTTAAAAGGAGCATAAACAAACTGTCAGATTCAGAGGAACACTCTATGCATACCAATTAGTGGAAATTCAATGTACAGAAAATTCATAGGAAAAGCTTGAATGAAATGTCTAACTAATGCAGTAACAGAAAACTGTGAATTTTCTCCTTGTTTTAGCAATTCATCAATCCTGACAGCTTCAGTAACTTACTCTCCTGCATCCAGCCTTTGGGAGCTGGTATTGAGCACTGCCTGCAAGCTGCCACTGCAAGAGGCCATGTCAGCTTGCCTTTTCCAAAGTCACGTGTAAGACTTCTGTCTCAGCTCTACAGCTTCTCCGGTTAAAGTAAAAGTTTAACACAGGAATTACTTTGTTGCTCCTCATTCTGCACAGTGGGTGGTACCTCGATGACTTTTAAAGTTTCAGACCACAGTCAGAGAACTAAGGCTGCTTACTATTACAAAAAATACCTGTTCACCACTTTATGCAACCTAAGATTTATATTGTCATATAACATCTCTCCTGTCATGTATTGTAGGGTTCATTCTGTCTTTTAGAATAAATGTAAATAAAATAACTAAGTTCAGATACTTTCCCATTTCAACTAAGCATGGGTTTATGCAAAATTCTAGTGGAAGGCAACCCTACAAGTGGCAGGGGGGTTGGAATTAGGATCTTTAAGATTCTTTCCAACCCAAACCATTCTGTGATTCTACAACATTTTCTGCAGAAAATTTTCATTTTCTGTCAAAAGTTCAATGCTTTTTCTCAGCATTTACACTTTCAGGTTATTTTTTTCTAATACTCTTAGCATGCGCTTCCTCTTTTAGATGGTTGAATTTTCTAATATCACACATTTCTTAAAAATATTAATCCAGAGATGAACCCTTTGTGGTTAAGATTGCTGTATCATCTGTAGTTGTGTACTTGCTCAGATTTCTTATGGACTTGTTGTGAGTTTTTCCCTGAGATCTCATCCATATTTTCAACCTGTTATAACTTCATAGTTTGGTGTGTCTTTTACCTAATTTTTTCCTACCAGGAAGCCCCGTGGGCTACTGTTGTCACAGGGCTCTCTATTGCCCTGATCAATGAGCCCATCTCCATGATAGGAGGATTTGCATGCACAGACGGCTTCACTTTATTTGGATTTTTTTTAAGTGGAATTTTGTGTTTACAGATGATGTCAGATAAATAAAGAAAGGGTCTGAAGTTCAGCCTCTTGCTGCCGTTGTAATCCTTTGTCTCTCTGTTAAAAATGCTGTCCAGGATGTCAGCTATGACAAGGGTATCTGTCTGCAAGGTACTACTTGGAAACCATCAACTGAGATTTGAGGCAGAGACCTTCAAGATGACAGATTCTCTACTCTACCAGAATGCCAATAGACCTCTGTGCATCCAGTTGTGTGTGACTTATGTCACAGGGTGTCACAGATTAGCATCAATGTGGACAGATGTGGCTATCAAAAACATTTGACCATAATGTCCCTTAATGTCCCTGAGGGAAAAAGAAAAAGGGTTTGGAAAATATAATAAAAATTCTATTTGATACATCTGGGAGAACAGCACACTACTTGCAGTCAGGTGTGCGGTCCTTAAACCAGTGGTTAGGAAAATAATGAAATCTGTCCTTTTGAGTAATATTCCATATGGGACAATATATTGGAGACAAAAGCACGGCAGCTTTCTTCCTTACATAACATTATCGTGTGTATTTGTTTCTGGCATATGGTACTAATCTGACAGTTTCTAGAGGATGAAACCTCGTTCACAGGATCTATCTGGTATCACCCCTGGCCTTTGAGAAAACAGTCACCACAAGTGTCCTGTAATCCTCACCTTCTCAAATATGAAGACATTTCAGCAGTAGAGAGTTACTGGAAAAAAGCATGACATAGCAGAAAATAAGCAATTTTTGTATCTTGTGTGTTTTATGTTGTTCATCCAGTGATTTATGAAGCACTAGTCTTGATCTATCCCAGTTCAATATGGAAAGGAATTACTCTCTCACTCTCCAACCTCACTTTCAGACTTCAGCCTGCTCCTAAGCATAGAATACCAACCAAGGTGGTGAGTCTTGCTGCGAGGAGGCTGGACACAGTGATGTGTGCTGCACCAATCTTCAGTCTTGATAACCTGGGCAGGTCTACAGGCTCAACATGTCTCTGGGTTTTCCAATTTCAGCAGAACTTGACAGTCACTTCATCCCTGAAATCCCCTGATCCTCTAGCATTTTGTGATAAGCCTTAAGTCCTGCATAGTACACGAGCTCATTGACAAAATGAGTGAAGAACAAGGAGGATTATTCATTGTTCCCGTTAAATGTAAATCCTTTCAGCAATAGCTTAGCAGAAAAGCAGTGTTACTTCACAGGGAAGTTTACTTTAGACAGGTGTGCTTAAAAAGGCTGCACTTCAGTTTTAAATACGATGAATAATGCAGTTTCCTTTTCTCCTCTCCTTCCTGCTCATTCTTAAGGACCCTGTTTACCCTAAGGAAACCAGTAGTGCTATGCTGGTTTTGCACTGTGGTGGCTAAAACTATCCAGACTGCCAAGGCTTTGCATCAGGAGAGGCAACAGACAAATATGGGGATTGTGTGACACTGACCCAGGTACCAGTAACTCTACAACCATGGTGTGATGGACTGCTCCCACAAGGAATGCCCCCAGGAGAAAATCAACCCTGGCGCTTCTGCTCTGTAAGTATGACAAGTACTCTGACCATTCAATTTGAAGTCATACTCTGGAAGAACTTTTAAATCCACTTCCTATTGGTCTTCAAAGCCCCCAGAATAAAACTGGCAGGAAAAGTATATTTATCTGAAGAAAAGATGATTTCTCCCTGAAGTTGGAAAATCATGCACACATTAGCTAGAAAATGAGGGCAGAATTTTAAGATAGGCATCATACAAATCTTTGAAATTCCCTTCATTATAATTAAGAAAGAGTAACTACTGTATGCTACATATGGACTTGCTTTGGTTACAGTTTTCTTCTCGTTCTTCCTGACTATTTATAAAAAAAGTTGGGTTCTTTTTATTAGCCTTTGCCCTTGACATGAGATGGACTAATTGATCAAATAGGTTGTTTCCATTTATGACTTCTGATTCCATAACTAACAACTTTTTTTGGATAGGAAACTAAGGAGAACATCAAAAGGCACCTCCACAGAAAATCATAATATAATTTTATATTACAATAACCATGTATAAAATGTAACTATGGAATATTTTCAGAAAAAAAGTTCTACTTGTGTATTTCAGAAGGACAGCTTACTGGTTGGTTGCAATTAAAGCAGACTCGAATACTAACTGAGATGTAGTGCTCTGCTTTCATTGGCAGGTGGGAGAGGAGGTTAATGGTAGTTGGTGCACTGAACTTGATTTCCTGACTCAGATAAAGACTTCCTCTCTTGCTATTTTGCATAACCTCTCATCCTTATTTCCTACATCCTTTTAAAAAGTGGGCCAAAGGAACGCGTAATAAAAGCAGTAATTTCCTCCCTATTCAACGAGATTGACAGCTTTTGCAAAACTCCGTAATTATCAATATTTTGCTGAACCATGCTTGCTACCAGAGTTAAAACATACTCCACCATCACCATGTATTTCCAAATCTATTTCAAAACCTTGTGTGAATCAATGGTGAAAGAAATGGAAGTTGCAGTAGCCTTGACCTAAAGAAAGCTTTGCAAGATATATCCTGCAAGAAGTTAGAAGTAGATCCAAGCTTGAATCATTTTCCACATTTGAAATATAGGGTGGAACAAGCACAAATTATTTCTTCAGTTTATGAGTTTTGCAACTTTCCCATTATTTGGGGCTTATTAAGGTGAGCAACTACAACTTTCTAGTCAATTTGCATACAGAAATGTGTAAAAACACACATTCACACACTAGCAGTGAAATGCGAAGCCGTGTAACACTCATTGTATCACAGGTTTGAAACTAAAGCCCATAATTATATTCATGAAAACAACTGCTTTCCTTGTTTCTTTGTGTGACCTTTTTCAAGTGGGATGATTTTCTAACATACATCAAATGTCACAGTGTTTTGAAAGACCAAAAATAATTGTCATTCACAAAGGTACTTAAGCACACATCTTTAATAGCACTGCGCACCTGCTTCAGGCTGTACATGTGCCTAAACACTGAACTGAATCCAGGCCCTCAGGAGGAATAGAAATCCCAGCTGCTCAGGCCCTCATTTTCTTCCTTTATTTTGAAAGTTGAGCAATTGAGAATTGATAAAGTAGCATTTAAAGAGAAAAGGCCTGCATATGATTTATAAGGTATTCTAGAAGATACATTAGAAAGCATTAGGGGATGCAATTAATCAGTGCCTGGATTACTCAGGATACTAAATGCTTTTCTCTTTTCTACTTTCAGCAAGTAAGAGGACAGATCAGGTATAAGTATGGCACATTTTTCTAACTGATGGCATCATTTTCTAGGCACCTTTCCTTGATTTATATTCCTGTGTTTATCCAATTTCCTTTATAACATCATCCAAAGCAGAAACATTAGGTACTTGTTATTTAACCTCCATGATACCTTCAGAAATTGGCAGAACAAAGTGGACTCATATTCTTACTGTTGCTTTAGATGACAATTCGGCAAAATTGAAGGACTGAAACATCCAATTTATTCACTGTTGTTACAATAAAAATATGGATAGTACATTTTTTGCCTTAGAAGAAAAATTTTCCTTGCTAGCAAGAAAGGTCAACTGAAAAAGGCCTCCTGTTCCCAGTAAAATAAATAGGAATTTTGACACTGACATGCAATGCCAAGAACACTAGTTCCTAGTTAATGAATTTCCTGGTATTGGAAGTGCGCAAGAGTCTGGGAACTGTTGGAACATGTAGCTCATAATTTATTTAACAAACTATGGAAATTTATATGGAGAAAGAAAATTCTATTCCCTAGCTGAGGCATTTCTGGTTATTTCACAGCCAGCTCAGAGATAGTGACTTCACTGGAGTCTGTCCCTTGCCACTTCAATTTGCAATAAAAACAAATAACCAACTGACAAAAAGCTCACTGTGAGTGCTAAAGACCTGGGGTTTCCACAGGATCAGCCAAATGCTCGTGCTTGTTTCACAAACTAATTTTTTCCTTCCCTATCAGTGTAATATATTTGATAGCAACATTTCATAACACATAGCATATCAGATATACCTTACAAAACTTGATCCATACCCCCAACCTGTGCAGTTTCAAGTCTTGTCTTTTTTTTTAGAGATAACTCAAGTTACAGCTTGGAGGTGGGTCCTAGCTAGGATGCATGCACCCTTGAAAATATGGCTCTTTTACTTGTTGTGTTGGCCTGTCCAGAGACACAATCTGAATTTTGATCTCACCATAGTTTAAAAAGGCCACAGTAAATGCCAATGCAGATGAAAGTTATCAAATTCTATTAGACTCCTAATGCCTTCTCACAACTCCCATGTGTAACCAACAGGGCAGAAAAATTTTTGAACTGTACTAGCACAAAGGAATTTCTAATGTAGAACGTATTATTGCAACAATAAAGAGGATGAGCTGTGTCAGAAGGTCTTACAGCTGTAAGTGAACTAGTGACACTGCTGTGTACCTTTTAGTTCAAGTACTGTCCTACTGTGGTGCAGCCACTCAGATGAGTTACCTGAACATAAGCAGAAAAGACAGGGCCTCAGAGACATATTTTGAGAAGATAAAATATGTTGAACCTTGCTGTCACATTTTTCAGCAGTGGTGACTCGACAGCAGCAGAACATAGGAAACACAGACGTGTTAAACCTAGGCTGTACCTGACAGAGCCCCAAAGCAGGAATGACATGAAATTGTTATCTCTCACTCCCAATACCCTTTTACACATGCCGAAGTCAAACATCACAGAAGTCAAAGAGAGTTCCTTTGATGCAAGGGAGGTGTGGACTGGGTACAAAAGAACACTTTTCTGGGAGTCCGATGTGATTCATATTTATTAGTTTTGAATCTATCATTCTGTTCCACTATATTCACAACTGGAATAAAGGTTACATGATCTTTAAAAAATTTAGAAATGCAAGATGTTTTTCTGCCTTTGGTACTTTGGGTATATCTAGACTTTTTCTTCTGACTGTGAGGATTAAACCCACCAATATTTTTAAGACCCCAATAAAACTGACAACATTTGAAAAGAAAATCTCCAATGAGAGTTACTCAAAGAAAGTGACAGAGATTTGTGTACAGGTGGCCAGTATTTTGGACTGACCTATGGGAAATTCAGTTTTCTATTATTACTAAATACAGTGGAGGCAATCTTCTGGCTCTCAGAGTTAAGTAGTGCCACTGCTAGGGAATCCCATGATGTATCTTTTAAACATGTTCCCAGAATCAAATTTGCAACAGCAGTTAAGTGTAATTTACTCAAGAACATGAATAAAACTTCAACATGGAAAAGGCAATATACTACACTGTGTACCATTGGTGAGGAGGCTCACTAGGGCAAGACATATGGGAAGGTAGTAAGGTCATAAATGCTGGATAAGGTGTCATTCTCACTGAATGAATACTTTTAGCAAATAGAAACTACTTGCTGAGATGAGATTGCTGCCCTTCACTGCAGAAGAACTTTCAGGAATATACCTTGGTTTGCTTTTCTTTTTCCATCACTCCCTGAGCTGCTAATTGCAGCCTGAAAAATTTTCTAATCTCAGTCCCAAAACGATATTGAATAATTTAAGGGATTTATGCAAGTTAAGCCTGCCACAACAGTAACTAGCCTTTGCTGGTGTGGGAGAAAAAAAATAGGCTTGTCCCTTCAAAGCTCTTGCTTCCTCAAGAGAAGATTTAGGGTCATGGATAAAGCCTCCTGCCAGATCTTTCCAATCATTCACAAAACCCTAAAAAAAAAGGAATTTACCAGTCTTCTCTGAAAGATATGAGCATTACCAGAGAAATCCATAGCACACTTCCAGAAACAGGCCAATTCTTAGGTTCTGACAGACTTAGTTTCTCTGCTTCACTAGTCCGGGGATGAAATGAGAAAGGTTCATTCTCTGCGTGCCTGGGCTTGTCCAAACTCTAGAAGCAGCTGAGCGTAACAATAGCAGCAGCATATGATAATGTACGTTTTCGTGATAGAGTGTCTTTTGTCATGTTCTACATAATGCAGAAGCAGAAAGGCACCCTGCCTGGTTTATCTGTATCTATGCTGGTAGAGATCATGCAGCCAGGGGATGCAATTTTGCTACAATCTTAGTCTTACAGTGAGGGCAGCAATATCTTGTAATATATTTAACTTCAGGGAGCATTTTTTAATTTCCTGTTTCAGTATTTGGCTCTTTTCTGGGGTCAGAATGAAAGATACCACTACCTCATTATTGTATTTCTTTGCAGAAAGAGAATTGTTCCCCTAGCAGGGATTACGAAAACCCCTCTAAAATTTAGTCCAGTGTTGTGCATGTTTTGTAAAGCACAGGCTACTGAAAATTTCAGGTTACTGTGGTACAACAAAAAATCATGTTGCATGAACACTCAATAAATTAATGCATCTCTTACAGTACTTCCGTGATGATGACAAGCTATTTGTCTTACAATAACCTTCAAGCCATGCTCTTCTTATAGCACTCTGCTATCAGAAGCCCAGAGTTTGGATTGATGTAATTTGACATGGTTCTGATGAGATTCTGGGAATCTAATGTGACAAATAGACATTAACAACACAACCCTTCCAGCTAACTAGGTTTGGAAAGAACTAACTAGGGAAAAGAAATATCGGTACATAAATGATACATTAAAAAAAGAAATAAATAGCCTAGCTCAAAAACATCTCTATTAAGTAATGCAGAAAAAATGCCAAAATTCAAAAATGCTAATGAGATTATATGAATCCTCTTAGCTGTGACTATATATTAGATACCTGTCAATGAATATCAATATAAGAATTAACACCAAGTTAAAAAAAACAAGCTGACAACATACTAGCTATATCTGTATATAAACCCAGAATCTTACCTCTGTTTTGGACAATAATACCAAACTTTGAAACGGCTATTTTCTTTAAAATAAATAAATGTTATAAACTGTTTAGTGTAATTAATATCTACCCTTAGACGGAATCACTATTGCCTACTTTGAAAATATTCACTAAAAAGATCTCTTGAGGGATAGGGACTTGAACTATAATTTTGCACATATATACAGTGACATTACCCTTATTTAAATTATCACTTGTAAACCTAGTAGCAGTGAATTTCTATGCTCCTAATCTCCAGCAAAATAAATATTATCAGAATAAATGTGTCCTAGAGACCCTTTCACTGAAGCAAAAATATTCTTACTGCTTATGATGACATAGATAACCTTAAAAATAAGAACTGGGTATAAATGATCACAACATTTTCATGCAGAAAGAAGCCATTCATCTCAAGAAGTGGTTGACTCTGCAGATATATTGGTGGCAGTTTAGATGTCTCTATTTTTAACTAAACATAGAAGGATTCAAATATAATGCATTATTTTCTATCTACTGATATCTGTGTGCTTTCCAAATAAATTTTTGTATACTCACATATGATGAAGGATTCTATTGTTCCCAACCTCGCTTTCTTAATATCTTTTGTATTGGTGTTATGCATTGCTAAAGAAAATCTGTAATACTTTGAAAATGGGAGACACTGGAATAAGAAATAGAGTGAAATAAAATATAGCAAAGAACAGAGTTCTGCTTCTGCTATCTCCTCCTGTCTGAAGTCCTAAACATACTAAGTATATATATATATATATGTACACCTATGTCTATATACACATGCATATATGTAAAAATAGACATATTTATAGACAGTTGCAAGCAAGGCTATGTTATGATCCAATTATAAGAGACACTTCTGACCAAATTAGGGTGCAAACAAGACCATATGCCAAAGCCAATAGTACAGATTTTATTTAAATGTGAGGTAGAGAGATAGAAAGAAACAGGAAGAGACAGAGGAGATGGGAAAGAGAATAAGAGAGAAGGAGATTAAGCAAAAGGTATCACTACCACATGGATTCCTGCAGCATCCTGCTGGTCCTTCTTCATCCTGCTTTTCTTTGTGGTGGGAGTCCCCAAATCATTCTTCTCGAGGTATCACTTTTATACAGTTCAAGTCCTGGGTATCCACAGGGCGTAGATGCTGTTCCCATAATGAGATGGCATGTGCATAAACACTTGCTTCCTTTCCACTTCCCACTGCCTGCCATGGTGGGAATTTTTGTCCAGATGTTAATCAAAACTTTACTTCCATTTGGTCAAGAATTAGCTGCTTCCTGCTGTGGCATCTGTCCGTATCTCAAGTCCTATTGTGGTGACTTATCTTACGGGAACAGTGTTTTGAGGCATCTAACTGCATTCTGTAAGTCTTCACAGGTTATAATGCTAGAACTAAAAGAAAGCTAAAGAAACTGCCACAGAAAGTCCATTTCACTGCAGTATAGTGTGCCTAGGACAGAGTTTTGGCCTCAGTTTAATTCAGTCAAAAGGATAAGGAAATGTTTAGATCAATACACTTTCTGAAGAGCTCTTTAGCTTCCTCTTCACTGGTCACTCCACATGCTCTTGTAAGAGGGTGTATTGGGTCTGGCTGAGATGGAGTTAATTCTCCCCCCAGCAGCCCTCACAGTGCTGTGCTTGTCATTGGTAGCTATAAAGGTGTTGATGACACACCGGTGTTTTGGGTACTGCTGAGCAGGGCTGGCACAGCATCGGAGATGTCTCCAACATTCTGCCCCTTCTTCAGTAGGCTGGGCGTGGGCAAGACCTTGGGAGGGGACACCACCAGGCCAGCTGACCAAAAGTGACCAAAGGGATATTCCATACCATGTGACATCTGCTCAGATATAAAAACTAAAGAAAGGAGGATGAAGTGGGGGGCATTTGTTATTTACAATGTTTGCCTTCCAGAGCAACCGCTACGTGTGCTGAAGCCCTGCTTCCCAGGAAGTGGCCGGACATTGCTTTCTGATGGGAAATGGAAAATGAAATTATTAGCTTTCTCTCTTTGCTTGTGCACATGCAAACCTTCACTTTTGCTTTATTAAACTGCCTTAACTCAACCTAAAAGTAATTTTCCACCTTACTTTCTCTCCCCTGCCTAGCTTAAAAGGGGGGTGATAGAGCAGCTTTGTAGGCACCTGGCATCAAGCCAGGGGCAACCCACCACAGTGGGACATGGCTATCTTATTTTAAACAAATGAAGTGCAGCCTTTTGTGGTTTCACAGATCTGTTCTCTGAACAGCCAAGGAAATGAGCAAAAAATTTATTAATTGCACATGTAATTAATTTTCTCATTTGGAATATAACTGATTTTTTTTTCAGGATTAAAATTGTATTGACAGGACAGGCAAGAAACATAGTGGCATGACTAGAAAAAGTAAATGGAAAACAATATTTATCCCCTCCATTAATCAGTCATTCATTTGATGGGATGAGGTACAAGAATGAGCAATAGTGGAGGAAAATGAAACAAAGGACTGCAAAAGACAGAAAGTCCAAGTGAATGTTATTACAAGTGGCACTACCACCTCTCTATAAGCTATAAAACATTTACCACAAGATTATAGATTTCAGGTTTTATTCTTTTGTATGTCACTTTTCCACAACTGATCACTTCTATTAAATTTTTGGATTTTATTCTCAAACAATTCTTCTTCACCAAAGACACCAAAAAGAACCAATGGCACACGTTCAATAGTTACAGACTGATGCAGATTCAGAAAATTTCATATTTGAGGGAGTGCACAACCATGCTTTCAATCGTCCTTTCTTACTTTAGTTAGTAACAACCACCAGCAAAAAGACAAAAGGGTGTAGCTAATATTAAACTGTAGTTCAAATACTGGATATTTTTGGAGGGCTCAGAGTGAAGAAATTTCAAGATGTGAAAGTCACAATTGTTTTTATACCAATAAATAACTGTGTCATATCAACTTAAAGAAGGACAGTAGGTAGGTTTAGTGGGGGTTTTTTTGTTTGTTCATTTTTGTGGTTTTTTTGAATGGCAGCAAACGCTAGTTTTAAGATAGACTTTTCCCCCCACCACCACTTTTCTTTAAATGCTTTTGCTGCAGTACTTGATAGAGATGGTTATGCTTATAAAGATAAAATGAAAGCGGTCATCAGAATGTATAGTGTTGACAGGCAGTGAGGCCTAACAGGAATACTCTGCTGTAGAAGTAAAATTGTAATATTTCCAGTTGGTAAGCAATCGTCTTATTCAATACATTTTAAATAAGTCTGAAATGAGTTATCTTCTCTCAAGAACATCTTGCACACAGTAAACTTCCAAAACTTCCCAGAGTGTAGCACCTACAGCAAAAACATTTACTCAGAAATGAGAGAAAATGCATGTAACCTTTAGAAGAAGCATATTAAAAACATTATGACTTTATAACATGCATTATTCAATTAAAAAAAAAAAATCAGCCCTCAAAATGGCAAAAATCTCCTGTCTGCTCTGCAGCTGAAACACATTTAATTTACATGGTTAGTGAAATTGTTAAAATATCTGGTTCTCTTATCAAAATTGTGTACTGCAGGTCAAAACATTTCCAGAAATTATTTTTAGAATACAGAATGTAAGTTCTAAACTTGGGAATACTGCATACTTGTTGATGGAAAAATTTGACCAAAAAAAAAAAAAATCTAAGGTGATGATCAGATTATTCTACCTATTTTTTTTTTACCTTGTGTGTGCATACGTGGACAGAGAGGTAATGCAAGGCTTAAGGATTATGAGACTGAATATAGTCTGCCAGATGGATGAAATCCCATAAGCATCCTCCCTTTTTTTTATTTTAAAGATTCATACATTTCAATGCATGGGCATGGAGGAAAATATTTAAAGGAAAAATGCTTAATTATATGGTATTATGTGCTTACAGAAACTTATCTGACTGCTTGACTTCATAATTACATTAGGTCTGACCTGGCACACTTACAGTCCACTCTCTGACAAGGTGTTTCATGTTTATGATGCTCTGTTTATGCAACTCCCAGCATGAGCCTAGACTTCATCACCTATTCAAGTCCATCTTCCTGGAAGATTTTGCCTCAGGATGCAGAGTGCTAGAGTTTAGGGCTGAATTCCTGTGTGGGAACAGTAGAGTATTTCTTGTTCAGGTTGTCTGTTCCTAGGTATCTAGCATAAAGTGATAGGTTAGTACCGCAGATGTGAAGGTTTTTAAATACAGGGCCATTTCTAAATCTGCTGGTCAAATATAGTTCACCTCATAAATAACATTTTGATACCAGTAAGAATGATTTTGGAGTTAGTAGAAAATCACAGATGCAAAAAAACCAATCCAAATCTGGCTCTTCAAAGCAGTGTTCCACCACAAATTACCTGTCTTAAATATGAATATTATTTTAGTGTTCAGTTCACAGGATGATACTACAAAAACTCTGAAATTAGGAAATCTGAAAGGGAAATGCAAATCACACTTAAGTACATAAATATTCACCAGCAAAAAATCATGGGATGTATTTGATTGTCTAAAGTTGAGGAGTAAAGCAAAACTCAGAATAAGGGACTTTGGGTAGCTGTTGTAGTGAAGAAACAGATTGTAGCCCAAACTGATCAATAATGGTGTTAGTAAGATTGCCCCTTAAACTTTTCTAATGTTTCTCATAAGTCTGTATTGCCATCAATTATACTTTTGCCAAGATTAGAGCCATAAACACCCAATAGACATCTCCTTTTGAACAGTGTTGTGAGATATATAGCATTATTATATAAATTGTATGTCCTAATAGAATTACTATATAAGTACAATTTGAATGGAAAGTATTTGAGTACTCAAAATAATTACACAACCTCAAGGAGAAAAAGAACCCGAACAACCCACCCACAAAGTTTTTGTTTATGCCTATACACTTTATTTTAAAATCACATTGAAAAGAAACATTTTAGTTACACCTATTGAGCAAGTCTTTATCAGTTGGGCAAGCTAATCAAAAATGAATTCTGGATTAAGAAAGCCCCATTGCTTGCCTGCCGAAGACCAGGATTTTTCCTTTTTTTCAGATCACAAATCTGGCAATGGGCATACCAGGTACCCCTTTCAATTTGTATTTTACCTGCTGTCTTGGAGGGCAAAGTGGAAGTCCCTGAAACTGAATGCAAAAGCAACATTTATTAGAATATTCAACATTTATTAGAATATTCAAAATCCATGCCTGGACATGAAGAACAAGGAGAAAGGCTGGCTTAGTAAGCTGGAGTAGGAGCCCAGTGGATGAACCCTCAGAATGAAGTGAAGGCTGAGTCTATCATGCAATTAAAGACAGCTTCTTATTGTGTATGTATAAGGAGACAAATTTATATTGCTCTAACAATCTTAATTACGTCACTGACACTTTTCTCCTGTTTGAGTCTTTAGTCTTATTGTTAAATGTAGAGTCTGAGTAAACTAAGCTGATCTTTTTGCATGACTGCAATTCTCCGCTGTCTGCACAGACAAAAACCTTTTGTTTAGGGCTGAAAATGCCAAGTTAGCTGCTGACAACTGAACTTGCAGGGGGCTGTGGAAATTGTCACTGACGCCAAGAAAGCCCAGAGTAACAGCAAGCTGCTGAACTTTCTGACAAGAAGTGCAATGAAATGACTGCACATCCATGAGTTTGTAACAATGAAATGAGCCACAACAAGAAACATTTTCAGAAAGGAAAACTACCTTTTATTTATGAATATCTAAAGTGACACTTTGAAAACATATCCTGTGTTTTTAGTATGGAAATTTTATTGATAACAGATTTCTTTCTGCTGACACCGTAATTTTCTTTAAAAGCTGGCAGTTCTTTGGCAGTTCTTATTTTTTATGCCATGGTATTGCAGATAAACAAAGAATTCAGCTCAAGGCATTTTTAAAAAATTTGACAGCTCTTCCAGATTTCATTTCTTTGACAATTTTTAAACTAGTAACCCAATAATAAGAGGGACTACGAAACAAGGCAGTTCTGACAAAATACACATGATGTTTGAACCTTCTGTAAAAGCCATTTTAAAATATTGTATTGCTGCTGCACTTCATTTTGAAGCACTTTATTAGTGTATCTACAAATGCAAACCTACTCCATCTGACTTGAACAACCGTGTATGCTAGACTGCATAAATGAAGTTTCTCCTTTTTTCTTATCAATTGCTTGCTCATGAACTCCATACTGCAGAGACATGAGTGTAATTTACATTGAAAGAGAAATGAAGATTTAAAAAAAAAAATTGAAATAAATAAGGTATAAGTTTTCATTTGACCATTTTTCTCTTTGTCTTTCTCTTAAAAAGGCATTTTAGCTGTAATAAGGGTCATGAGATGACCTTGAGCTTTTTTTTTTTTTAAATGTATGATTCTGCACCTGAGTTCTCATTTCCTATGAAGAGGCACACAAAAGACTCTCAGTTAACAGGCTCCTCATCTTGGGGTAATTACTAGCTCTTTTTCAGCCATTCCACCTTATGAATTGTGTGTCAATTGCTTCGATTGAAGTAGGTGTTGCCAAAGTATGAACTAGGATTTTATCTATCCTCAAAGCACAGAAAGCATTCCAATCAATCTTGGCAGTTAAGAGGATCTTCAGTCTTTCCTGAAACCTACAGATGTTGTATAAGGGCAGGTAAAGAATAAGCCCATTAACAGATGAAGCATGTGAGGTAAAAATCGAGGAAAAGTTAGAGAAAAATGAATGAAACTGCTCTCCAAATGAGAAATCTTTGGCAAAATGACTATGGAAATTTATAACCCAGATCTCGCAAGGAAGCTCTAGCCAGTGCAATGCTGCTAAAGCATCATGAGACAGTCAGTTCTACTCTTCCTAAAACGAAAAATTTTCATTGAATCATGTTATTTGAAAAAGACTCTTAAGATCACTGAACCCAATCACTAAATAAGCACTGCCAAGTTCTCCAGTAAACCATGTCCCCAAGGGCCATGTACACACAACTTCTACATGTGACTCCACCACTTCCCTGGACAGCCCATTCCAAAGCTTAGCCACCCTTTCAAAGAAATAATTTTTCGTGATATACAACCTGAACCTCCCCTGGCACAGCCTGAGGCCATTTCCTCTTGTCTTGTCACTGACTGCCTGGGAAAAGAAACCCACCCCCACCTTGTTACAACCTTTCAGGCAGTCGTAGAGAGCGATGAGGTCTCCCCTGAGCCTCCTTTTCTTCAGGCTAAACAACCCCAGCTCGGCTTCCTCACCTCTCCTCATCACACTTGTGCTCCAGGCCCTTTGCTAGGTTCATTGCCCTTCTCTTGTTTCGCTCCAGCACCTCAATGTCTTTCTTGGAGTGAGGGCCCCAGAAATGAGCACAGGATTTGGGGTGTGGCCCCACCAGTGCCGAGTTCAGGAGGACAATCATTGCCCTGGTCCTGCTGGCCACAGTATTGCTGATACAGACCAGGATATCATTCAACTTCTTGGCCACCTGGGCACTGCTGGCTCATGTCCAGCTGCTGTCAACCAGCACTCCCAGGTCCTTTTGCACTGGGCCTCTTTCCAGCCACTCTGTCCCCAGCCTGTAGTGCTGCATGGGGCTGCTGGGACTCAAGGGAAGAACCTGTCACTTCTCCTTGTTGAACCTTATACAACTGGCCTTGCCCATCAACCCAGCCTGTCCAGATCCCTCTGCAGAGCTTTCCTTCAGCACATCAACACGCCCACACAGTTTGGTGCTGCCTGTGAACTTACAGAGAGTGCACTGGATGCTCCTGTTCAGGTGATCAGTAAAGATACTGAACAGGACTGAGCCCAGCACTGATCCCTAGGGAACCCCACCTAGTGTCCAGAAACCAAGTGGATGCAACACCATTCACCAGCACTCTCCAGGCCCAGCCATCCAGACAGTTCTTAACCCCAGGAAGGGTGCACCTGTCCAAGCCACGAGCAGCCATTTTCTCTGGGAGAATGTTGTGGGAAATGGAGTCCAACTTTCACTAAAGTCCAGGTAGAAAACAACCACAGCCTTTCTCTCATCCACTAGATGGGCTACCTGGTTGTAAAAAGAGATCAGCTTGGTCAAGTGGAGCCTGCCTTTCCCAAACCAATTCTGTCTGGGCCCAGTGCCTGAGGTCCCTTGAGGCATCATTTGATTCTTTAATGTCCTTCCTTAACAACAATTGAAAACAAGGCATTAAACCTAAAAACACCAACAGGACTACAGCTCTTCAACTAGGGATGCACTTTAGCCTCTTAAATGACCTTTTATGTCTCATTCAGTGAGGATAAACAAATCCAACAATGGTCTGTGCTGTATTTCCTTATATCTCCAAAACTGATAAAAGCCCCATGCCCCAATGAATAAAAAAATCTTACCATTTTGATGTTTTCAACATTTGAAGGAAATCTGGAAATCTTCAGCTTTGGACTCCTTTCTCACTGAGATTCTCAGTATTTTTATACTGTGATCTGAGATAGCCTTATGGCTATTGCTTGTTTTCAAGCTTCTAGACCCATGAACATCTAATCCTCAAAGTTATCCAACTGACTGGAAGGCAAATGCTGTATCCCTTGAATGCTGATTTGCCTTTTCATGAGAGACACAGGTATCCACAGTCCTTTAGGTTACACTGGGTAAGTTAGTCTTGGACACGTACAAAGATACAACAGAACACCAACATTTTATTAAATGTCATGGTTCATGCTATACCCTTTCCAGAAGAACAATATTTATTCTGTTCCAGGACATATTTTGACAATTTTGACAGCTTTTTTAGAACATTACTTGGTTTGTGTGAAGTTTTTCATCTGTCTGTTCATTTATGTACACCAGTGTGATCTTTTTCCTTTTTTGGGTTTACTTGAACAAAAGGTGAAAGAATTTTAGAGATATGGAAGAAATACAAGAGCAGGACTCTTACATAAAGGGATCAAATGTATCAGCTTTCCAACAGTGGGGTATCAGTGGTATTTAGTCTATCTATTTCAGTAGTTTTTGTTACTTTTTTTTGTTTGTTTTAAAAAGTATTACCCTTGCCATTGTTTGGACAGCTAGAAAAAATCCACCAGGGATTCAAGAACACATCAATTGCACCTGAGAAGCAGTTCTGATGGACCCTAAAATTGATTCCACATGAGGGATCAGTATACGCTCAATAGTCACTTTTTGGATGGCTTTCACAATGTTTTCCTGCAGAATTTTTATTAAAATGAATAGATGGGAGCCAACAAGAAAGTCTTCTGTGGGAAGACTGTGTTGGTATTAGCACACTATCCTTTGCAAAAGAACATTCTGCAGCCTCCATTCTGTCTCTCTGTACTTCACATTTGGATGTTAAAGCTTTCTGAGCACATTTATTTCTTCTGTGACCCTTAACTGACAGAACTTAACTACCTTTTTCCATTTGTTGCAGCTCATGTGCCAAAACGAGTGTAAAATTATGTACATCACTTGCATTTTCAATACTTCTAATGAAATGCCATAATTTCATTTTAGGAGAGACAGCATGACAACAACCTAGTTGGTAGAAATCTCTGTTGAATAAGAAGTCTGATTTTGTACATTTACAAGAGCAAATAATGGGAAACACAAACACCAAGAAAAAAGTCCAATGTCACCGTAAAGTCAACAAGATGTGAGATAATATTAAAAGGTTTCCTTCCTTTATTCCTGCAAAGGACTTAAAGTAATTAAATTATTGAAATAACCAATCACAATACATCATCTCACACTTCAGAAGATAAAAATTATTCCATGATGTTCCCTGTTGTGAATTCTTATAACTATGAATTTGGAATTTTAATTCCATAACTTCATTATTTGTTCTTAGGCAGGTTGTTTTATGAAACAGAATAAGAAACAAAAGCATTTGCTAATGTATCTCTAATAAATGACTACCAAAGAAGCAACAGGAAGCTGAAACTGAGTTCGATTTCTTTAAAATTACTCCTGAATATTCACAGCAAACATCTTGCAGCATGTACCCAGCTCTCAAGAGGATAATAAAGTTTTCCCATTGTCACTCCCATAGCAAATATTATTTTTTATTGAACTATCATGAAAAACAATAGCTTCTCTTTTTTAATACTTTAAAATGAAGCAGCAGTGCTAATAGTTGCTTCTTATGTTTTGCGTTTTTTTTTTTTTTTTACGTAAGCAGAAAACTAAAGTAAATCTCAGGTCTTAATGGACTTTCTTTTCTGTAGCTTTTCTTTAATTTCAGAAGTAGCTTGCTACAGACTTCAGACAGCCACTCCAGCTATCAAATAGAACTAGAAGAGAAACACATAAAAGGGACCAAATATGATACCCGTAGTGAAAATATTTATATGAGGAGAAAGTCAATACTGAGATTATTCTTTCTGGAAATAAATGAGCTGGGAAGCAATATTATATGGGTCTGTAAAATCATGGTTGGCTCAGGAATTGCCTCTGATATCATATATCCCTATGACTCACAATATGAGAAGTTGGAAGCACACTGGCCATCTTACCAGGTTTAGGACATGTATTGAACAGCAAAGGAACATATATTTTCATAGACTTGGTACTGTGTAACCCAGTGTCACAGAAAGTTGTAGAGATGAAACAAACAAACAAAAAAGGGTTCAAAGGCTGGAAAAATTAAATTAAATTTAAAGTTATTGATGTTTTTTAAAAATAGTAATCCAGTAGTGTTCTTTGCTTCAGAGGTTCTCATATTGATGCATCATAGAAGCTAGAAATATGTTACACTGGGGAAGGCCTGAATATTAAACTCCTCAAACATCTGCTTCTCACTGCTGTTAGAGGAAACCTACTGATATTGGTAGGCCTGGGGTCTCATCTGTCAGGAAGGGTAAAACATGGTTAGACTTCAATGTTGAAAGCAGCATGCTCTTTTCCTGGCAAGGAGTGTGTTTTAGGATGGTTAAGAATTCTTTTCTTAATAGAATCTAGGAATTTTTAGCTTCCTTTTTGACAGCAGGGAGCCAAACAACTTAAACAGAAAAGATTTTGCTCTTTATTAGGCAATTTATATTCTTAATCCTTATCTTATCTGAAAATGCGACAGCACAGTTGCACGAGGAATTTTGCTTCTTAAGCCCCCCAAGTCAATTATTAGTTCCTCAAGAAGCCATTCATATAACCAATTCCTGTTCCAAGAACACAAAAAACAATGCAAATTTATTCTTGCACCTCTTTTCATGTTGTAATCACTTGAGGAAGGACAGTGATGATACATGAGTTTTAAACTGCTTTTCATATCAGTTCAGTGTTTTTCTTTGCCTGATGATAGAATTTCATTATATTACAATAAAGCTTTAGTGCTGGTATAACTTGTTCCAGCTGTAATTTGCTTGTTTCAGTTTTGCTGCTCCTTTTAAGAGTGTCAAAAAAGCAATTTTTAAGGCTAGACAGCATAACCAACTACATGGTGGAAGGAAGACGCTTCCAGCCAAAAGGAAGGGTATGTGTGATTACTGATTAGCATTCCTGAGAGGTGGGCTCCAGAGTGAAAATACAGTGTTGTTGCCTGGTGCAAGACGGTTACCTCAGGAAAATCATGGCAGGGGAAAAATTACATGTTTCAAGCAACCTGCAACACTTATAAAATGTGCCTGATCTCACTGTATTATTATGAATATCTTCTTGTACACATGTAAGAATGGAAATTTGTGCAGAAATGTCTCAGCGTGGCAGGGTTGTAGCTTTTAATGGTTTGGAATTTTTATCAGCTAGTGAGATTTAGGACTGTTGGGATTTCAGCAGAATAACAATTCCAAGTCAAGTGAGGGGACTCCAAAATAACCTCATAAAGGGTTGTGTAAGCACCTATAACCCATCACTAAGATGCCCTGGGGTGTTGTGTCTGTGGTCAGTCAGCTGGCTGTGATCACTGTGACTGCACTGGCAAAACAAGGGCTGGTCAAATCTTCCTTCATCCAAACGCCTCTTACCACTTCCCTGATACTTTTTAAGGTTTATATTTATACCTTATACCATTGGATAAGTATTTATATCTTAGATTAAATATTCAAAGGAAAACACAAAGAAAAGTTCCACTTCTGTTATCATGAGTTTGTTCAATGGCCTCAGAACTCCACAGCCATTTTCAAAATTACTGAAAAACTGATTAGCACCTAATTTTGGAGGCACAACCAGCTCTCCACAACACATTGGTTTTTTTGATTCACAGGGCTGATTTGACTTATTTTAGTATCATACATATTGCAAATTACCTTATTAGAGTACACATCTGGGACAAAAACTGAATTAAGTGGCTCTTTTCAAGTTGTGGCTCCTGTCTTTAATATACAGTCATAGTCTTTTTGCAAGATATCAGCTACTCAGTGATGGAATTAGAGTCAGGGGAGCTCAAGTCAGTAAAAATGCCAAAAGAAATGTCTTAAAGCATTGGGTAAAAAGCTTAATTCCATGAAGACCAATAAGAAACCAGCCTCCAGATTTTATATTCCTTAATGTTATTAAAAAGATTATTCTGCTCAAAACAGAACTGAAGTGTTATAAACCAAATATATTAATTTTCATGTTCCTAACAGATAATTATGTCTTTCTTCATAAGCATACTTCCATTTGCTCCTTTATATCAATTAAAGCTAAATTCAAGTAGCAGAACAGCAAGTATTTTGAAGAACCTATGGTCCAAGGTGTGTGGCTGGTGAGACTGTAAACCAAAATGGAATAATACCTACCAGCTTATCCCTCACATTAATTATATTAAAATAAGACTTCTCATGAGCACTCTTTATTTTCCAGTTGCCAAAACATAATTAAATCTCACAATCACAATTTACTCACAATTGAGGTAAATTACCACAAACCTGAGCACTTGTGGTATGGCTGCATGTATCTTTCTTAGCATATATGTGTCACACTGAGAAATTTATCTTTGGCAGTAACTACAGGTTCCTTTGAGTTCATAGCTTTTTTCACTTGATATACAAGCATAAAGTTGGCTCCAGGTAAGGCTTAATTTGGAATACGGTAATGAATACCTTTCATCCTCTTGTTGTTTCCCCTTGCTGCCTGTAAATGTTTTGCTATGTCAAAGATACTGACAAAGTTATCTGCAGATAACCTAGCCTTACTTCTTTTTTCCTGGAGGAAAGGTGGGGGGGAGGATTCTGCACTGTTTGAACAAAGTCCAGCTTGTGCATATTCGCTGCAAATCTCTTGTTGCAATATTTTGGTTAGAGAAACCTAAAAAAGGAAGAGATTAATCAGAGGCAAGGCTACAGAGACCATGCATTGGAAGCCAAGCTGCCACAGAGGACTGGACTTCTCTCCCTAAATTGTTTTATATAGTTTTCATCATTTAAAAACAAACAAAAAACCCCTACATGAGACACTGCCACAGAATTTGATTATAGGTGGAAATTTAAGCAGAAAAAGCTGCCTGGCACCCTGCAATAGCAAAAAGATAATTCAAAATAAGCACTTCTGTTAAACAAAATGAAGGACTCCTCAGCAACATGTTACAGGAAGAAAAAATTGAGAGTGTGCATGAAAGTACAGGAATAGAGGTAAATACATAGAGTGAGAAATTCAACAAGGATGATCCAAAAGACAAAAATTATTGTGAACATAGTGCAAAAAAGAAAAACACAATCCGAACTATAATGATGCAATTAAAAATTCACTGAAGAAGTATGGGATTTTTTTCCCAGCTGCCCAGGTTCATCCTATCAATCATATCAATCACAGTATTTATGAAGTGGCTCTAATATGAGTGATAACTAAGCTTGATCAGAGCTGGCCCTTATCACCAAGGCATTAAAATCACCTGAAAGAAAAGTTTTGTTTAACATTACCTGATTGTATATTTTTGCTGGAAGGAAAGAGGAGAGTATTATCTCAACAGCAAGCAATTTAGGAGAGAAAGAAAATTGTTGAAAGAAGGTGTTATTTAACCCATAACTAGTTAAACCTGTAGTTTGACTAACATCACTCTAATAAAAAAAAAATCATCTGTCTGCCATCAACCAACATTTTTGGATTAGTGTAGTGTGATGATTGCTACAACTGACATGCAAACAAAAAAAATTAATATTTTACCCAAAAGCTAAATTTGTGAGGGATGATTTTAGGTGTCACTTATTATTTGCTCAGTGCCCAAACTGTGTAATTTGGATTTTAAAACAGCTACACTTAAATATCTCCTAAAGTTCTGTCCATTTTTAATGATATTTAGTTCATTTTGGTAATGCTTTCCTCTGCAAGAAATATTACTGGGGAAGAACCGCACATCTTTAATAGAGAATTGCAACATTAAAATGTGCCACTGCCTTAAACCCTGAGTCCAAACCTATCAACTGTTAAAATAGACTCGAGTACTAAGGAGATAGGGACATTTCAGTTCTGAATGGAAGAGTCGAATAACTTGCATGGCTACTGTGATCAATGCATGAAAAGCAGGTTCTAAAGTGCTATTACTAGGTTCTCCCTTTGTAGAAGAAAGATCAAGGGCTGTTAGTTGTCAGCCACAGATGCCCTGATTCATCCTGCTTAACTTAAAGTCCTTCAAGAATGCCCTTGTCTGTGGTTTCACTTATAATCAATGGTGAGAATCCAATACCTCCAGAGTAAAATGTTGTCCAATTAAAGATTTAAATCATCTTTTGAAGGCACCTGTTCCTTTCCATTGACTAAGGTCACTAAACTTCTGACTTGGATGCCTCAATTAAATGCTTAAAATTGAGTAAATCTAGGCAGTAAAAGACCACAAAAAAACTTTTCCACGGCGTTTTGTATAAAAAGTGTGACAAATTCTTCTGTTCATATTACTGATGCTCTTAGGAAGACATAAGCTTTATTTTCCTGCAAAAATGTTTGCAAGAACACCTGTCAAACCCTCTGTGGTGGGTTGGCCTTGGCTAGCTGCTGGACACCTACCCCGACTCTCACTTGTTCACCTTCCTCAAACACGGGAGGGGGAGAAAGTAACATTGGTAAAGATAGAGATAGGAAGATTGATTGACGAGTTATTGTCATGAACAAAACAGACTTGACATGGTCTGTTCAGCCTGAAGGAGCCTTGGGGGTGACCTCATTGCAGTCTACAGCTTCTTGATAAGGGGAAAAGGAGGGCAGACCCTGATCTCTTCTCTGTAATGACCAGTGACAGTGATGCCTTGAGTGGCTACCTAGAAACAGAGACTAGACAGGAATAAGGCGATAAAGGTCGGTATTTATTTGAAAGACCTTCAAAGGTGCCCCCTGGGGAGCCAAAGGCTACATCCAAGATGGACCCCAAGATGGACGGTGAGTCACGAGTTCCCCACACCTTTATAGGTTTCGTTCATTCCCATATCAGCATAAATTCACCAATTCAAACTTGAGCTAATGATGTAATTTCTTCAATTTCTCCACCTCTCCAGAGGCCCTATTTTATACCTTTTGGGCCTAATACAATCTTTGAATAACAAGTTTGGAGAGGGTTTCTTATGTCTAGCTGACACGAGAGAACAGAAGTTAACAGGCTACAAGAAAGTTCAGAGTTACAACTAGGCAATACGGGATTTGAAGAATATGAAAGCTAAAACCTAAGGCATCAACAGGACCCAAGGGAATGGCCTGAAGTTGTGTCAGGGGAAGTTTAGGTTGGGTATTAGGAAAAGTTTCTTCCCCCAGCGGGTGGTTGGGGCACTGGAAGAGGCTCCCCAGGGAAGTGGTCACAGCACCAAGCCTGACAGAGTTCAAGAAGCATCTGGACAATGCTCTCAGTCACAGGGTGTGATTCCTGGGGATGGTCCTGTGCAGGGCTGGGATTTGGAATCAATGATCCTTGCGCTTCCCTTCTAACTCAGCATGTTCTGTGATTCTGTGACTTGGAGAAAATTAATTTAATTTATTGCCAATAAAAAATATGTAGTTTTTAAAAAACAAAGAGAAAAGACTCTTCATCCATCCCCTTTGCTCACAGGTTCGCCATCATTCCTCCATTGCTGACTCATTGTCCTCTCCCCACCCTGCCCAGCATTGCAGAGACAATGGGGAACTGGGCGTTACATTCAGTACATGACAGCTCCTCTCTGCCACTCCTTCCTCCTCACCCTTTTCCTCTGCTCCAGTGTGGCCGTTCCATGGGCTGCCACTTCCCTCAGGACATGTACACCTGCTGCAGTGCTGGGTTCTCCATGGGGCTGCAGTGTGGATATCTGCTCCAGCATGGAGTACCTCCTCCTTTTCCTCTGACCTTGGTGTTCCATCTTTTTGTTCCTTCATCCTCTGTGCAGAATTTTCTCCCTTTTCTTAGGGATGTTTCCTCTGAGGGACCTAGCCATGGCTAGGAGCTCAGCCATCCCCTGAAGTAGGGTCTCACAGAACTGACAGGAATTGGCTGTCTCTGACATGGGACAGTCCTGGCTGCTCCTCTTGGAGGCCACAGCTCCCCACTGTCCGTGCCTTTGCATCCAAATCCATTACATTCCCTTTTCCCAGGAAGACACAATTATAATTTGAGAGTCATTATTAAGTTGCAGATAAAAACCTTGTATTATTCTAGGAAGGAAATTAATGAGTGAGGTGTAATATTTTTCCCATTAATTTTCTCATGGAAAGTTCAGTTTCTTGTAAAGCTAAGAGTTTTCATTCTTGCAGGTGGGAGTTTTTAGTTCTGGATGAAACAATTATTTAATTTCCCCAAAGGACAGCTCTCAGGATGTAGCACTGAGCTGAGGATATTCTCTGTGCTGTTAAACAGCCAATTACTTTCATCCCCTGCTTCCAGAACTGATGAGCTTGTTTCTTTCAAAAGGCAGTTCAGACACTCCAGGGATTCAGTCAGATGTGGATACTGAATGACAACTCCACCCAAACTTGCCATGTTGCATGTACGAGTGTTTTTGACCTCAGAACTACTAAGTTTAATCTGGAGTGTGTCTGAAGCCTAGTCTAGGAAAGAAGAAGGTGCTGTATAAACTTTTGCATCTATAAAGATGAAGTGCAAGTAAAATGACAGAAAAATGTTTTAGGAAATGAACTGAAATGTCTCAGGTAATTCATTTAGATGAGGGAACAACAGGATAGGTAAGTTCCTCTCCAAGATAAAGTACACAGCTATGCAGGTAAAGTGTCAGCAAATAAGTACCTATTCCACAAATTACCAATGTTTTTGCTGTTGTTTTCTTTTCGATTTTTTTTTAACTTTTGGGTGGAGGATTGGAGACAAGTCCCTTGCTCCTCCCTCCTATTATAATAAATAAATCAGTCCAGCCTTTTTCTGCTTCTCCAGAGTGTCTATTGTTCTCAAGACTTTTGGAAGAATTTAAAACTCGATGCCTTTCTTACTGCTTATATAGACAAACTCGAGGTTCTTTTCCTATTGCCTTTCTCAGTTTTCATGGTCCTTCTGAAGTTTCACAAGGCTCATTTCATCATACTTTGTTTCATTCAAACATCTTTGAATATGTCTGACCTCCATACCCTAAAGCTCAGACCAACTGTAAAATTGGTTATGAAAAGCTTTATACTCTTAAACTATCATTCTGCCAGTACTGACAAGAGGACTTGACCTTCTTTTGCATTTGTGTCCTAACTCAGTCAGGGCTGTGTTCCAGAAGAGTGAGATGAGACTAATGGAGCCTAATTTCAAAAATGCTGATAGTTTAATTTATGCCTAGTTGTTACATAATATGTAATTAATGAAGCATAATCAAAGAACTACTTCTAGGAAAGAGCCAGCTCTGGTTTGACATGCAAAGTTTTTTGTGATCCTTAGCTTATTACAAAGAAATTCCTCCTCTTAAAACAAATTAATGAAGATGCAGACTTCACAGAGTTAGCAAATACTGTTCTCAAATGTTGCACTACAGTAATGACTGACTCTCTTTTAAAAGAGCTAACTGCTGTCAAGTACCTCAGCTGAAATATTTGGCTGTTAAGCTCCTGCTTTTAGATGTTGAATATGGTATATTCTTATGACTTGGAACTGATAAAAACAATGGGAAAATACGTACATAAAAATGACTACATGACTACTTTTTTTAAGTCTTAAAAAAATATGTGGATGTGGTATTTAGGGACATGGTTTAGTGGTGGACCTGTCAGTGTTAGGCAAATGTTGGACTTGACGATCTTAGAGGTCTTTTCCAACCTCTGTGACTTTCTATGATTCTCTAAGTAAACTGCAGCTCTGGTGCTCTGACTGTTACCTTCTTCAGAACGGTCCTTGATTCTGCTAGTTTTTAACAGATGCAATGGGATCTGCCAGGAATTTTCTATTTCTGAAAACTTTCAACTCTGACTTCTTTAGAGATCATAGATGGGATGAGAAGAATAATTAAGAATTTCTGTCTATATAGTTTGCTGTTCATCTGACTATCACTGTCAGTTACACAGATGTTAAATTCTTGATAAAACTGATCTGATTTTATTCCCCTCTGAATGTTTATGTTAAATATTGGGATTTTATTGCCCTTTTTTGCTATGGCTCTTTTGTGAGATTTTCTAGCACCCTGCAGAAGTCACTGGGCACCTAATGGTGATCCAAGGAAACTTTCTTCACACATATTCATTCTAACTGCCAGGTCTTTGAAGCACCAGATACTGGGATAGAAAACAGAACTATTTGGCATGCATTTCAGAAACCTGTGTACCAATGATGACAGAAAAATATAGTTGCCAGAGCTCACTCCAAGGCTCATCCTCTGCCAGCTGGGCTTGTAAACAGGCTACAGACTTCTTGAATAAACAATGCTGAGCGAATCTGTGAACCAAATGTCCAAATAACCTGAGGCTCAGTTTGACCAACGACCAAAGATAAGTTCTGAAGCTCTGCTCTCAGTTGAAAGACAGAATGAAACATTTTTCCTGTGGCTTTAGACACCTGTGAGCATAGAATAAAACTCTATTAATTCCACTGACTGAGACAGAGTAATATCAGATTTATTAATGCTGTTCCTAAGAAAACAGCTGAGGAAAACAGTTGACAAGTGACTGCATCGCCCAAGAGCTGTGACAAGTTTTTTAAAATTAATCAGGTACTAATCAGTTGTTAAAATAAGACTGTATAGAATCTGCTTTTGTAGGTATGCTCAACTAGTGAAAATCATTTTATGAGGGCTCTTTTAATGGTTTACTTACTAATCTTCTGAAATAAGACACACTCTACCAACCATGATTTGATAACAAGAAGAATATTGCTGGATTATTTTTCAACCTTAGTTAACCAGAGAAAAATTATTTTATATATCTTTGTCACAGAGGGGGAAAAAAAAGGGAAAATAAATCATCCCCCCAAAACCACTAAACCTAAATAGGGAGAAATCAAAGTTCCAAATGAAAAAACAATGAGAAAAAGTACATATAAAACCTAGGCCTTGTAATTTAATGTACCCTGGATTACCTCTCATGTTGCCAGAAGCAACAAAAATGAACTGTTTAGCAAGAGCAATTATTCTCTGATTTATGGCTCTTGGGAGAGGAAGAGCAGACAGATGGAATATACATGCTACCTCAAAGGAAATGACTGATGAAAGTATTCAAAATTTCACTGGTGTCCGATGAGGATTCACATAGGCAGATATTCTGAAGAGAAACAGTATTTTTCCCTTAAGAAGGCATCACTTTGGAAAGCTAAGCCTCAACCTTGTTCTATTGTCTTGGGTTTAATTTTCAAATTAAACCTGAGTAAGAAAAAAATTTATTTTCCTCTTGGATGTCTGAGTGCTGACATTTCCCACTGTCACACAAAATAAACTCCCCTGCAGCCTGAAGTCAGATCAAGGTAACAATTATATGCCACAGTGACTCATTTTCTTGAGGGCAGTATACCTGACAATAGTGTACCCAATGCTTGTTACAGTACCTTGTATTTTGTGCTTCAAGACATTGCTGAATGCCTTCACAACACCCCAAGTCTTTAACAAATGAACGCTGCTTTCCCTCTTGGTTGCTTTTGATAGGGCAATATTTCTATGTTTGACATTGAATAATGAAAAAAAAAGAGCGTTTGTCCCTCAGCCTCCTCTACCCATGTTGGTATCTAAGTGTTTTAATTACTACATGACCGTCCTAAGACAAAAACAGGAACAGAACAACAAACCACCAACTTTTTGTATCTCAAGTCTTGTGGTTCTCATGTGTATGTGTCTTTGGGTTTTGAGGGTTTTTTAATGTAATTTCTAAGTTTTAGAGTTCTCAGAGGGCTTTTCTAAAAAGCAAGAGATTCAGGAACAGATAGAAGAAAACAAGACAAAATCAGCTATGTTAGAATAAGAAGTTAAGCAGATTCCACACAATGTACCAAAGTGGATGGCTTTTGATGTTTGCTTAGAGCAACGATCTTCACAAAGCACTGAGTAATCTTAGAAAAAATGCTAATGCTCTGAAATCCAAGTTTGTTCTAAATAAAAAGTCTACCTAGAACTGGAGCACTGGATAGATTCTTAGATGGGATATCCTGGTAAGGTGGAAAAAAAAAGAAAAAAAACTCTAAGAGACTGGAAAATTCTAATTTTCAAAGAAATATGGGAAGTTATTTAGATGGCATTGTTATCTAAATAATAATATCAAATCAAAGGTGAGGTTAGAGTGTCTACACATGTCCAGGGTTCATTTTAGCCTACATATTAATGTGAATTTGTACTACTACACAGCTTATACTTAGCTCAACATTACCATTGTTCTTGTCTGAAATGCAGTTATTACCCTGATGAAGAAAATCACAAGTTTTTGAGCTAATAAATTGCAGGCATTCTTGGCAGAGAAGGATGCTCCAATTTAGGTCTGTAGGTATTTTAATCAATTTGCATTCTTCTCAGAATTCTTTTTCCTGTGTCATTATTCGGATTTTGTGGTGCCCCCAGAACAAAATTTGCTCTTGGACTGATGCTATTCACATGCAATAATGCTTTTGTCTTTGAACGGAGAGATTAAAAGCCTTAGAACAGAGATCAGTTTTGTTACTAAATGAGAGCTCAACACAGAGATCCAACATACCAGATTCTCTCATAACAATTCTCAAGGTCAAAAATGAGGAGATAGGAAGTTTTTTTAATTATTGCTCAGCTTCTCAGGCATTATGCAAAAGTGCTGAATTGTAAATTACAGCTGATTTGGTGATGTTTGCATATGAGAAAAATTATTCTGGGAAATCAGATTATGAATATTATTGATCCCAAGGTCCCTAGAATATGTCACTGTTAAAATCACAGTGCAGTGAACTGAATTTGTCATGCAATATTTTCTATTCTGTCTTTTTCCCAGCAGAATAGTCCTTTCCCTGTTTACTAAAATATGTCATTATCTGCAACGCCCTTTCCTGCATGTGCTGTAAGCATCTTCTTATAATGTGACATTCAAGTTCTCCCTAAGAAAGAAATAGTAATAACCCATGAAATTTTGAGGAGAAGTGTAAATGTCAATCATGCAAGAATTTGGCAAATATCTTTACATCTTGGAAATATTTAGGGACAGAAGGGAAGAGGAATCCCTGAGAGATCCTCTCAGCAGACTGTCCTGAGCGTATAATGTGCGTTGAAGCAATTGCAGAAAGGTGTTTTCTTCACTCCCATCCAGAAGCAGCTGAGGAAAACATGAATAATCTGAAGTTATACATATAAAAAAAAATATATATCAAGCTCTTTCCTGAAGCAATCACCAGTCACAGCTTATCCTGTACTCATTTACACTGCAAAATTGATTGGTCTAATGTTAAAACTCTTGGCAAATCACTATCAAAATATTTGTATTTTCTCTCCACAAAACTGTCTGTGAAGTGTATTTCAGCAGTTTAGTGGAGACTGTCTGTTTAAAAATGAGAACATGAGGCACTAACAGAAAAGATGAATCCAGCTCTAATTGCTTTGTCTTGTTGGTGTTATTCAAGAATTATGCTGGTCTTATGACAAAATAAAGAGTAGAGCATAGCTCAGAAAATCGGTATTTCTATTTTCAAGCTGTGAACTGAATGCTTTCTCACTTGTTTTTTTTAGCATTTAGTCACAACTGCTACCTCTTTTCCTGAGGATGGTGAAAGAACATTTTATTTCAATCAGGACATGCAAAGTAAGAGAAGGGAGACTATTTAACCAGGAGTATATTTCAAAGAAAGGTAAAAAGTGCTGCAACAGGTTCTGGGGCAGTCTGAATTCAGTAATAAAAGAGAATTAGAGTCACAAATTCCAAGTAAACAGAGTTTAGTTACCTATGGGATTTTCACTGTTGAATATACCCAATGGATAACAGCCTCAGCTCCCAATATAATTATTTTGTAAATATTTTTCAAACAGACAGGATAGAGTAGGGTTATTCACGGCTGATGGTCTTTCTCTCAGATCTTGGAAGAAAGCTAGATTTCCATCTAATGTTTCAGGTAATACAAAGGTAGGTATGGGCACAGTATTGCATAAACTAAATTCTCATATTAATCTAGCAAATTTAACTGCTATCTATGGATGCAGTACCCTGCTATGAAGGAAAAAAAGCCCTTCAGAAATGTACCACACAGGTCCCCACATCGAAATACTTTAAACAGGTATTAAAAGACCATTCAAAGTGGTGTATAAGCAGCTGAGTTTAAACTTTAAGGCGGTATGGTTTCTGAAAGTGTCACCTTAAATCTTCTTTCATTAAATGGTTATTCAACCAAACCGGACATGCAATTCTATGCACAGACATCAGATAGTTTTGCATCAATAGCTGTATAATAGCATTGTGTTAATTTATCAAATATATTTTTGAAGATTCAGATACCACTGGTAAAGAATATTAAAGATCCTTCATCAGTATTGGACAGTCACTAGCTTTAAAAAGCCAGAATCCCCAAAACATTAAAGGAAAATATAACTTCTTGGTAAGCAAACTGTCCATCCTAGAGAAGCTAATGATGCTAATTTCCTTTCTCTATGTATGTACCACACTTAAATATCTGTAGATTGGCTCAAGACTTCATTGCATAAAGGAAAAGCCAAGGTACATAGCTGAAGAGTAATCTTTACCCCTGACATAACTGACGCTAAGATTATCTCAGAAGCATATGCAATACTTGTGCACTCGGTCTTAAGCCATAACTTTTCCAATAGATCTGTGTCTGCACTCACTGCAATCTGTGGCACAGGGGTTGAGCTGTATGTAGCCCATGGCCCAGTTTTGTAAGGCACAGTTATGTGGCCTTGGCTCAACTTTAGTGAGAAATTCTTGATCTGTGAGAGGATACAGGCCAAAGTCAAGATTTTCTTCTTGAGAAAAAAAGAAACAAAGACAAAAGTGAAATTTTTGAAATGGTAGTACTGATGCCTTGAAGTGGCTATATGAAAGCAGAGGCTAGACAAGATTAATAGAATAAAAGCAGGTTATTTATTTGAAGGGCCTTCAAAGGTACACCCTGGGCAGTGAAAAGCCTCCGAGGGGCTCCACCCAAGATGGACCCTGGGTCACGGGTTTTTCACACTTTTATGAGTTTGGTCCATTTGCATATCAGGGTTAATTCTCCACTTATAATTTCAAGTAATGATATAACTACCCCTAGTTCGCTCCCCCTGTCCTGAGGCTCAGTTTACATATTTCAGGGCCTGGGACAACAAGGTGTCCTTGAGTACAGGCCCAGAGAGGGTTTGTTATGTCTTACCAGAATGGGAGAACAGTAGCTAACAGGCTGTATGAAGTTTCAGAGTTAAATACTAGCCAATACAGGATCTGAAAAATATAAAAGCTAAAACCCAAGGCATCAGTACCAGGTTGGGGAATCAGAGAAAAACAGTGACATGGAAAAGGCTGAAATGTTGAAAAGAACTAGTGAGTCAAAAAATGAGAACTCAGAAGGATCAAGAACAAGCCTGTTCCAAGGACCATGGACAGTCTGACACTTTCCCACATCAACAATATTTATCTGGGCAGCAGACACTCATCAGATGCCTGTACTGGAGATGCTGAGCATACTCATGTTTAGTCTAATTACTCCTAGCCACCTGCCCTGTGTATCTAGCCACGGAATAATTGCTGTTCATTTACAAACTGTAAATGTGTAGTTCTACTTATGCAGCCTTTGCATGGTTAAAGAGACCCAATAAATTAAGGATTTCATTTGCATGGTAACTTAAACGTTCAATGAATATAGTGACAACCCCAGAAGAAGTACACCAGCTTCTGGAAAAAAACACCTGGTTTTTGTGTTAACAAATAGTGACAAAGTCAGAGCATTAATGTTCTATGAAACGAAAATTCTAATTTTACACTCTAAACCTTGGTCTCTAAACACTTCATTTTAAGTCTGTATATTGATAGAAAATATCCATTAGTTGTAAGAATTTAATTGACTTATATAAATCTCAAAAGAAAGTCAATTAATATTAAAAATTAATAAATGTAGTGGGGGGAAAAAGCCAACCCCAGACCAATGCAACTATGACTGTATATTGAGTTACACAAAACTAAATTCCTACAGAAAAAATGTTTGGAACTTGTAAATACCAACTAATCCCTTCCAGGGAGCCTCCAACAAGAATTCAGTAAGACATAAATTGGTTTAAGCAAAGGTAATTTTTAAACAGAGGAATGTCGAGTGAACACACAGTAATTGAGTGAAGATTCCCTGAACCTTTCAGAAGCCATTCTTAAGATGGCATAACATGTTCTAACAGCTGCCAGTCATTAGTCCCAACTCAATCTAGCGTCTTTGGGGGAGGAGTTCTAGAGTCCTAAACGTCGTCTTCTCTGCTATCCAATCATTAGAAACTGTAATGGAAGGCACGCAAGTACATCTGCCACCTATTTCAGTCTTTGAACCAGTCTTTGCAGGGTTTTGAAAGTCATGTGGAAGGAAGATTTTTGTTTTCCCCATTAGCTTTCTATGTAAGGTTGCCTATCGTTCACTACTAAACTGAGCAGTGTTTAAAAACACCATGAGACTCCCAAAAAGAATGTGACCCCTTGCTGGCAACTGTTTCAAGGTGGAAGAGGATTGCATTCTTGGGATTTTTGGTACCATAACCTGACGTCTGAAAGCTTCAGGGAAAGTGATTAATTTTAATGAAACAAAAATCTTCGTCATCTTTACCTATATTAATGTTTAAGAAAGATGTACAAGCAAAGAAAAGAAACATATTAAGTGGCTGATACTTTGCCTGGTCAGAGAGCAACAATTTTATCATTAGTTTTTCAAATGCAGGAACAAAGCTGTTCAATATGGAGACTTTGCTTCCCCTGAAAAGAACCAAATATGGTTTTCCTATTTTTTTCTGGCATAATTTTATGAACAGCTATAATCAATACACAGATATTATCAAGTTTCTTTCTTTGACATTTATCAGTCCACAATAACCAGAAAGGACCAGAACAAGGCTGTAGAAGTACAAGGTTCCTGGACAACCCTTGGCCTATATGCTGTCTTCACCTTGGGCCCAGTAGGATGCCATTATTTTGGGACGTTCATTTCCATGCTAGGATCTTTCCTCCTTTTAAGCACTATCTCTTATTTTTTCCAAGAAATTAAATCTTGCAGCTAGAACCACTGCCAGTTTCCCTTTCTCCAAGATTCCTAGAGACAAAAATACTAGTCCCCAAGTTCCAATTATAAATTCCTGATTCCTTGTCTCAAAGACAGACAGTCTTTGAAGTTGAACAGGTACCTAGACTTAGGAAGATTTTGGGAAAAAATCACTTTGTGATCTATAATGCATTTCTCTTCATTAGGTTCCTCACTGTTCCTAAGTACACTGAGTCTTGGTGAGGTTGCCTTAGGTCAAAATTAATTTGGGTCAGTTTCTTCCCTCTTTAAGAGAACAGAATGAAGTTTAATGACTCTCTGGATTTACTGCTAAAAAGTCAGCCAAGACTTTTTTTTTTTAACACCAGACAGAATACCTGGTAAAAAAACTGAGGACTACTGAAATTTCTCACAAGCTACTTAAAACATGTAATCTAGCCTTTTAAAACTGTTCCAGTCCAGCCTCTTTCATAAGACTCTGTGTACTAGCAGCTGTTGATCTATTTATTGAACATTTTTAAATATAATTAGTATGAAGAATATGCCTATTTCAGGAGAGGAGGAAAAAAAAGCACTATCTTTTATTATGAGCCTCCAGGGCTTTACTGGAAATCTAAGGCTTCTTTGATACTGTCAGATAAAAATCTTTTCATCTCATGTACATCAATATTAATTTTTTTTTTTTAAATTTAAACGAGAGCCTGAGCTCTCCAGCATCACTGATCTAAAATTTATACCATGGATTATGTTATGTTCTGTTTGGATTTTTTTTGTGAAGTATGAAGTAGACTGATCTGTCTAGGCTGAGAAATCATAAGCTGACTAAGTACAAAAAAAAATACAGCAATTTTTTTTCTTTTTTTAGTGTGACCAAATGGAAAAAGAAAGGAAACCTCACCTGATCTTACTCAGAAAAAAAGTTGCTAGATTAAATTCATACACATGGCATTCAGCATTCACATTTACAATCGTAACTTCATGCAACATAATTAATCCTCAATCATGAGAGTGTGGAAATGCTTACCAGAATGGAGAAAAACAAACAAAAGGAAAGTATTATTTTGGTTTCTGTGTGCATGGTGGGGAACATGGAAACATAATAACATTATGTTATGAAAAATAATTTTTTCCTTGAGGCTAAAACAGACCAAAATTCATCATTATTGGGTTTTACACATTGGCTGTGTTTCTTGGTAAACAAGATTTATTGTTTCATAACCTTTCTCTAGACTGTGTCTTCTAAACTCTGATAACATATATAGGCAGCACTTTTTTTCTTTTTGCATGTTTTAATTGATACCCTTAACTCCATAAAGTATTCCATCAGTGCTGCTCAAAACCTCAGAGTTTTAGGTCTTCAGGGAGGAACCATCTGTTACAAAAGCAACAGCAATGTGCCAAGACCCAAAGCTGCAAGACACAGTACCTGCAGTTAAATGCTAATATTAAGATGTATTTGCCTATAAAGACCTCATTTTTTAAAAAAATGCTGAGTATCTGCAATTCCCTTCCAAAATGCAATATAAATGGATACCATTAACTGCCCTTTGTGGGGAACTAATCTTACACAGGAATGTGTTCTTGAATCATGTCCATATTATGGAAATATTCATGCCACAGCAGAAGCAGAAGGGTGCAAGGCTGTATGTGATACAGCACCATACAGTAAAACACACACAATAAAGCTGACAGCAGTCTTTGCTAATTTATGCTGACTGAGCTGTACCCGTACAACAAAGGTCAGAACTTGACCGATAACCACCTGAAACATAATAAGACACATTCATGTAAGAATACAAACAATATATTTCCTGAAGTTAGCCGTAAATTGTCCTTCTCAATCCTCCCACATTTGCTTGTATCTGAATTCACATCTGACAAACAATTAGTCCAACACTGCAAACTGAGGAACATGGTCATTAATAACTGTAAAGCACAGCTGGCCTTAAGAATTCAGACAACACTGCTCACGTTGACTTTAGGTCATTTGAGATGAGCAGATTTATACACCCTACTATGTTCCACAAGCTCACAATTATGTATTCAGAATCTGAATCAATTAGGTACTCAGATACTGGCAAATAGGAGATCATGAGACCTATTCACTTAATTTTCATCATTGCCATTTAGTGAGGAAATGACTCAAATCCTGTTCACATTGAAAGTACTGGGAAAACTCTCACTCATACACAAACAAATCCTGGCCTCATTAAAGAACTTCTCATTTAAAAGCTTTACAGGAAGCAAGTTGCTGTAGCCATACTACTCCTTCTGGGTCATGTGGAAGAAGTTTGAATGCATCTATCTGGGACAAATTTGCCTTTTTCCCTCTTCAATTTCCATCCCAAACCCGGAAACCTCTTTTATTAAAAAAACCTCAGATGAAAGATGCACTATATTCTGCTAATACTTCTTTCAGTGAAGCACAAGCATAACCTCCCCTGAAGCGTAGGATGTGCATGACAAGGTACTTCCGTACCCAAGACAGACTGACTATTATTGTCAATAACTTAAGGGCTTTTCAGACCTTTCTCTGCTCTCGCTCACCACAATGTATTTAATGTACATGTAAAAGGTAGGTCTCTTTTTCATCCCTTCAAGTTTTTCTTGGGTTATGCAGACTAAAAGACTAGCTGGTAAGTTACATATCTACTCCTGCTAAACATTATGTGCAACTTGGGTACTCTGTGGTGACCTCTCTCTACATTTTGTGCTCCCCCAAATATAATTTTAAAAGCTCTTAATTTTCTTCTTTCTTGATATAAGAGACCATATCTAGTATCAAGACAGGCTGGGGAATGAACAGATCAGAGCAGCCCTGCTGGGAAGAACTTGGGGGTGCTGGGGGATGAGGGGCTGGACATGACCCAGCCATGGGCACTCAGCCCAGAAAGCCAAACGTGTCCTGGGCTGCATCCAGAGCAGTGTGGGCAGCAGGGGAGGGAGGGGATTCTGCCCCTCTGCTCTGCTCTGCTGAGACCCCACCTGCAGTGCTGCATCCAGCTCTGGGAGCCCCAGCAGAGGAAGGACATGGACCTGTTGGAGGGAGTCCAGAGGAGGGACACCAAGATGATTAGAGAGATGGAGCACCTCTCCTATGAGTAAAGGCTGAGAGAAATTGGATTGCTTAGGAGCAATCTGTCTTGCTGAGAGAAAGAGGATTGCTTAGGCTGGAAAAGAGAAGGCTTAAGGGTGACCTAATTGTGGCATTCCAGTACCTGAAGGGAGCCTACAAGAAAGATGGAGAGGGACTTTTTTACAAGAGCATGTAGTGACAGGACAAGGAGAGATAACTTCCAACAGAATGAAAGTAGGTTTAGATTAGATACTAGGAAGAAGTTCTTTACTGTGAGAGTGGTGAGCCACTGCAGCAGGTTGCCCAGGGAAGTTGTGGATGCCTTGTTGCTGCAACTGTTGGTGGAATGTTGGATGGAGCTCTGAGGAACCTGATCTAGAGGAAGATGTCCTTGCCATAGAGGGATTTGGAATAGATGATCTTTAAGTTCCCTTCCAACCCAAGCCATTCTGTAATATGAAGACTGCCTTGATACCTGTCATGACTCAATGATAGGAGGTATGATGTTTGTTATAAATTCTTGTCAGGCTGAACAAAGACACTGGACATGTGTCAGGCAGCCCTTATGTTTTATTGCATGGTCATCTATAACTCCAGCAATCAGCCCAAGGTTTAGGCACAAAATGTACTGGCTAACATTCCCTTAAATTCTGACAATACACTTCTACAAGAGTGGAGGATAACAAGACCTTAATTTTGTACAGTGCACTTCACAAGTCCCACAACAAACACCTCAAAGGTGCTGGTTCACAAGCCACACCACCTCCACAAGCTCCCCCCTCCCACAGCAAACTTCAGTAAGGATCACGGGATAGAATAGTATAGCCATGTTTTGCCCAAGCAAAGCAAGGGAAGACAACAAGGAGTATCACCACTGCCCGGGTCCCGCATTGGTGCTGCCATGTGGATGGTCCAGAACTGGGGTTGCAAGACAAAGAGAAGAGGAAAGAGGAGAGATGAGATGAGATGAGANAAGAGAAGAGAAGAGAAGAGAAGAGAAGAGAAGAGAAGAGAAGAGAAGAGAAGAGAAGAGAAGAGAAGAGAAGAGAAGAGAAGAGAAGAGAAGAGAAGAGAAGAGAAGAGAAGAGAAGAGAAGAGAAGAGAAGAGAAGAGAAGAGAAGAGAAGAGAAGAGAAGAGAAGAGAAGAGAAGAGAAGAGAAGAGAAGAGAAGAGAAGAGAAGAGGAGTGAGAGGGCCCAATCTCTGTCCAAGAGAGAGGGAGGGGGACAGATCCATTTCCTTTCATAATTAACCTGGTGTATGTCTCTTAAATAAACTACATTTTTTGCACATTTTTTTCATGCATGCAGAGGCAGTCCCTCTCCAGGAAGTCAGCTGGGGAGAGGCTGAGCACAAATCTCAAGGTGGAGCAGGAAGCTGCCCCACCTCTGTGGGACCCTCTCCTCCAATCACACATTTCCTGTAGCAGTACTCAGAGTGTTTGACGCAAAGCGTGCTTAGGTCTTGTCCTCTACAATACCCTCTGCTGAACTTATTCTTACAGATCTCTTGGCAGAGAAGATCCAACAGCAAAACTTCATAAGCACTTTCAAAGAGAATATGAGAGAATACAAGGTATATGGTTCACGCAAGTCATAAAGGAAATGCACAGATAGATAAGGGTGTTTTAACCTTAATTAACCTTTCAAGTCTGGTCATGCCATTTAAAGCATCCTAGTAGTTCAGCATGGTTACTTAAAATGAATTGATTTTGTACTCTTAGAAATTGTTAGCAGTACGACTGCAATAATTATTTTTAAATTTTTTTCAATACAATTTAAAATTCAAACAGTTTAATTAAAATATTTAGTTTTGCCTATATTAATTTCTTGATTTTTCAGCAGCAAAATAAAATGCTGTATATTTTGAATAGATGAGACAGTGGGTGAACAGCTATACTGAAAGTATTCATGTGATGGGCGTTGAAAAATCATAAAACTTTTTTCAAGGTCTCCCTCAGCTCATAATGTATACAAAAGTAGACTGCTTTCACATGAACTGTGAAGAAATGCCCTATGAAGCAAAACACTAGTGTTTTATGAAGTGAAGTACTTTATGAAGGAGTTGAATGTGAAAGTGTTACATTCATAAAGATGCTTTATTTCTCAGATGCAAGAGCATTCTAGAATTCCTTGTTATGGTCATTAATATGGGGTGTGGAGAACTATTTAATGATGTAAATTTAGATCTTATTAACTCTTTGGGGATGGTAACAATGTCAAAAATTAACGTGGATATTGTTCTGAGCATCTCTTTCAGCAATTCACAATAGACTCAACCATTACTGTATTAATTTATTCATTTACTGTATTAATTTATTTACTATGACAATCTCTCCAAAAAATGTCAACAAATACTGAAATATATTTCCGAAGCAATGTTACAATTCATAATGTTAAACTGACTGAAGAGATACTTCAGCAATGTAAATAACACAAAACAATGCTATTAGAAGATTACAGAACAATCCCCAAAAATGGATAACCTGTCTGTTGATTAAAAAAAATTAAAAAGAAGAAAAAAATAAACCCTAGAATTTTAACAATACATTGGCATAATAAAACAAGCTCCTTTTGTCATATTTCTAGCATGTGGATTTTGGGAGAATGAATGTGGCAGAACTGGGGGAAAGAATGTCTCAAGACTGCAGGAACGCGCAAAGCAAAATTAATGCTTTGTCACAGAGATTAAAATAGAAATAGTCCCCCAGCAAAGTGCTGGTCATAAGATTGATCTTATCTAAATTAAGCCATCAAGAAAAAAAGCATCTTCAAGGTTATTGCAGAGCCTTGATTTTGTTAAACATACCTGAATCTTGAGAATCATGTTTGTACACATGTTCTTTCTCCTCCAGCTCCCCATATTTGGACTAACATTGCAGCACTGACCCAGAGTGAGCAGATGCAGGATAGGATGGATATAATTAAAGCAAGTTCAGCGCTATCCACAGCCATGTGATATTTTTCACTGAGGATGTAACATCCGTTAAGCAAACGAGACGGATCAGCATTATTGAATATAGCAACCTTTATGCAAATGAGATGGATCAGCACTATTTTCTTACTGGCCCTGCATTCACAGTGATCCTCTTGAAGGACATCGGCTTGAGGGTCTTAGATATTTTGTGGAGCCGTGAGACAGCAAGCAAAACTGTTAATAATATCCAGTTTGTGTATGGCCCTGCAAGTGTATTGTGGAAATACACAATGTTTCCATCCCTCCACCGGTGAAAGGCACATCCACCACACTGGAGCAATGCAGACGTCTCAGTGAGTACTCCCTCATGGCTGTTGCCAAATACTTGTGAGCAATCCCAACAAGGGCATCTTGGAATTATGGGAAGCATATAGGTGCCACAGGATGCTTAATGAAGAGGTAATTGCAGCCGGTCTAACCAAACACTTCCTGGATGAATTCTACAAATGATTTACCAATACAAATTTTGTTATTGTTTCTATAGGATCTATATCTTTTTCTTCCCCAAATAATACACTGTGTAACAACAGATGAACTACACTGATGCGATGGAAAATTCATCTAAGTCACTGTTTTGTTGTGCTTTATTAGTGGCCTGTTCAGACAAAAAGGCGATGCTGTAGCAGAGTTTTATCAAAGCTGCAATGACGATAAATCAGAAATAGCATTCATTTCAATGAAATTACTGCTCACTTATAACAAGGTAACTAAATTTAAGAGTCTCTGCTGCTAAAGATCTTTATTATTATATGATAATTTTCACAAATGAAATACATCTTAACTTGGGATGATCAGTCTAGGATTTTTTTTAAGCAGTGCAAGTAAAAATAGGCTTCCTTCTCATCAGGGACACAGTTACTTGTGCTTGTGGATGAGACAGAGTAAAGGATCCAGGGCTGTCAAGCAATGACAGTTTGCATGAAACATTTCAAAGAAATAAGAATGTGAAAAAATGTCTCCGGGACACAGATAAGTAAGTTATTTAAGAAACAACTTCAAATTCATGCAAAAATAAAAGCTTCTCCTGCCAAATGAGTGAAACTTGTCAAGTCTACTAGATCTCTCAATTAACTGGGAACATGAAAGAAGCTCCCTTCGAGGTATTGGAGCTTGCAGGCATCATGGCTAGTTCTTTTTGCAGAGTATAAAATGAACAATGCATTTATTAAGCTCATAAAGCAACTTGGATGAGCTGAAAGTATAGATGACTAATCAAGGGAGAAATTAAATTATTCATAATGTGGAAACACACTGGAAAGAGGGAAGGGTTAAAAATAGCTGGCAAATTCACATTTTGAATACACTGGAGGACAAAGAAGGACTTGGATACTTACTATCCAACCCTCTGAAAATCCCTTTCTTTCAAAATTTGTAGGTCTATACTATCTCTAACAGATCTTTATAAAGGAATCAGAAACCTAGGAATCTAATTAATAATAAAATAAACCTAACAGTTCTGCAGATGATTTGACTCTCTCATTGTAGCCCAACGCTGGTTCACATACCATTGAATTGGAAAACAGTGACAGAAGGAAATACACTTCTAGAAGCATTAGTTTGTAATGTGTTGCAATTTGAGGGGATAATGTTGGATAAACACATAGAAAAAAAAAGCACAACTCCCTCACTAGGACATATATTTCTTCTCTCTGCACCTGACAGAGACTGCTGGCCAAAAAAAGTTGGCATCAAAATAACAAACAACTCCCCCAAAAACAAGTTAGCAGCAATTCCACTTGCCATAATTTTGACAACACATTTTTGCCCTTGAAAAAAATCCCCAGGGTTCACAGTTTTAGCACTTTCTGAAAAATGGGCTTCTTTTAAACCATTGATCTGAACACCTGAACTGCTAATCCGATCAAAATTACTAAGCTTGAAACATTCAATTCTCAGTGAGTGAAGGATTGGAAAGTAAGTCCTTCCTCAGATGAGATGCTTGTCCCAGTGGCAAGCACACAAGTAATCCTCAGTGTATTGCTGTTCCTTAGAGGAACAAATGACAATATCAATGTGAGCAAGGACTGTAAGAACAGACTCAATCAAGAGCAGACTCAAACAGGAACACAGAGTGCATGTTAACAACAGAGGCAATCAACAAGAGTCAATCAAGGACAGAAGGTGCATGATAACAAGGTTTGTTTTGCTCTTTGTTTATCTTTCCTTTTTTCTTCCTTTCCTTTTTTTTTTTTCCCCCAATAATCTCAGTTCCCATACACACCAGCTGTTAAATAGTAACTGAAATACATTTACTAAAGTGAATGTTGCTCTGAGTCTTCTGGTCACCCTGGGAAAAAAAAAAAGAAGTAATTTAGGAAGTCTAGACTCATATTTTAATTATATGTGTGTGCTTTAAAGCCCTAGAACTGAAATCTACTTCCCTCTCATCCCTGAAGTGCAGCATTTTAAGTCACTACAGAGAACTTAATTCTAGATGTTGAAAACTTTGTCATAGTTCTTCTAATCCCTCTTTTGTTTTCAAATGAAAAGAAAGATCTTGGAGAGCATGTGAAGGCCAAACAAAAGCAAAACACTTTGAATTAAGTTAAATAAGATGTTATTTATCAAACAACATCCTCAGACACATCGTGTGATTTTGGGGTTTGTCCTGGGCAGGGGCAGGAGTTGGACTGGATGATCCTTGTGGGTCCCTTACAACAGCATATTCTAGGATTCTGTGGTTGGTTATGAGTAGCAAGCCAGAAAAGAAAGGACCCTAGTCCAGGAGGCCATAGTAAGTGTATGAGCAGCTCTTTAGCATCAGTGTACTTCTCAATGCTCAGGGATATTACACACAAACAAACTGCATCAGTTTACTATCAAATAAAAATCTGCGGAACAGCTAATGCTCCTGAAAATGTCTATAATCCTCTTCATGACTCTTATTGCTAGTGAAAAGTGAGACAGCAATTGGCTTATGGAGAGAACTAAAAATCTGAATACCACTGTGTTGGTTTGGCTTTGTGTAAACTCTACATCCACGTTTGGATCTGATCCAGCCCAGCCAGGCAGGCTGGTGGGATCAACTCAGAGGTTTTTTTCCTCCACAACTATGAGACTATTGCTACAGGTTTATTGAATGCCACCTCTATACTGCAGTAGAGAGAGGATGAGCAACACACACGCATGCCACACATCCCTGAGCTGGCTCACTCACTAACATCACTTCTAATTCACCTCTTTCTACGTCAGGACAGCAGAGGCCGTCAAAGAGCAATTAAACACAGCAGTTCCTGATCTGAACTTGTTTTGAAACCTAAACTCCTGTAAGTATCAAGTCTAGTAGGAGTTTCAATAGAATGAAAATGAAATAATGTGAATTATTTATACTTGGGATATTTAGGCACACATTCAAAAATTTCACAGCATTTAGTAACTGGACACAGTCACTTGCAAAGGAACAAGTGAGAAGAATCTCAATTCCCAAACTAGAGAAGACTCATTGAATAAAACGTCCATAAACTGCATGAATAAATGTAATCTTTATAATAAGGAAAAAATAACTTGGTAAGCTGGACTTTCAGTGGTTCCATGCTCCACATAGACTGAACCACCTGCAAGTCTTAACGTCTTTGACTTGTGGGATGTTGTGACCTCCAGTATGGGCTAAAGTAACAAAGAACGGTTTCTGGTTTGACAGAAACTCCCAGTCCTTCACGCTTTGTTTTTTTTCCCCTTGTGTTTTCTTCCTTCCTTCAAGAACACATGATATATTCCACACATCTATTTAAATGGAAAAGGAAATTTTTGAGGATATATTTGTTAAAATAGAAACTAAATAACCCCCGCTCAGTGCTTGAATATCTGAAACTTAGGAACAAAATACTAATTAATATAACATAGCACCAATATAAAGACAAAAGCAGAGAGATTTGGAAGAAGATACAAGAAGTGTTCAAAGATGCCCATATCCCACAAGGATCTAGGGACACAGCAAAGGACAAAGACAAACAAACAGAACTTGATTATACGAAGAACTTGAAGCACCATTATCTGAAGACTTTTAGATTTTTTCTCATTACTGTGATACGTTAAAAATACTACACCCTTCCCCTCCAATTTCCCCCTTTTCTGACATTATATATGCATTTAAAATATAATGGAAAATTTGTATTTGGTTAAGATTAAAGAAAACATATCAGGGCTAACAACTTTTATCCAATTCAGTGACCTGAAATTCCTACCTACCAATTCAGGCATTTGAGAAAGTGGAAATTTTGGTCATTTTCTTTAGGTTTATGTCCCTTCAAAATTCTGTCTTTCCAAAATTGTGCTGGGACTTTAGGCCCCAATTCCTATGAAAGTGGAAACCCTGCACCACTCAGGAAAAACCACAATGTTACAGTCTTGTTTCAACAACAGAAATGCTCATTAAAAAGTGCTTCTTGCTGGAAGCAGCTTAGCTCAAAGAGGAATGGCTGCAAGCCTGTGCCAACGCCTTTTCTTGTAAGAGCTTCCCATTTCATAATCACGGAATTTAAACTTGAACAGGTGTCCAAAAGCTTCTAGGGGCTTATGCAAATGGTACTAAATAATTTAGTGCTTGTCCATTATTAAAGCACATCACTTAGAACTATTTTAATTTCACAGATTTAATTCAAATAAACAAGATAATACTGTACTTTGCACGAGACATTTAAAGATCTTTCAAGTCCCAAGGAATGAAGGATCAACTGGATTAGCAAGTCTTTTGGTGTCCCAAAGTACAAACATACCAGTTTCAGTAATAAGAAAGGATTTCGTAGAGTAAAAAAAAAGAGGATTCAAGTTTGATATCAAAGTACCTTATCACCCTGGGACCTTCGAATGGGAATAGTTGACTGAAAACAGAATAGTCCTTCCTGTATTCATTTCTGTAATTCATGTGTCAAGGGTATTCATGTTATTAAAAAAAACCCAACAAAACAGATAGAAATCATTTGATGTGACAGGTGCATGGGATTTTGCAGATCTGAGAGTATCTTTGCAGATTAAAGTATGTGTAGAAAAACAGAGATAAAAAGAAAGTGTGAAGTTTTCATTTATACACAGGGAAAAAAAAAAGACAATGACTTTTCCTAGAATACACAAAAGTAATACATGAACTCGCAAGAGAGTTATTGAAAAATTGACTCCTCTAAAACAGTAGAGAAATTATACACTTTTAAGCAAGGAGATAAAGAGTTTTGCTATGGTTTTAATAACATAGGTCCATTAAAAATCTTCTCAGGTTCTTGGACTGGGTCTAATCAATGTTGGAAAATCATAGGTTAATGCAGTAAAGTGCTAATACCCTTCATGGAAACAAATATGAGTTTATATAACTGCATAACATAAGCAATGGGCCAAATAGATTTAAGATAAGGGAGTCTGGTTGAGCTTTTGAAGGCATTGTAATAACATGCATCCTTTGGGATTACTATTTTCTCAATATGGGCCAAAAGAAAAGGGCAAGTTCTAACACTAAAGACATGTCAGCAATGAGACAGATTTGGGCCATAAGGTAAAGTAATTCATATGCAATAACCCTTCAACATGAAATGTCCCTGGGGATATAAGGACATGTGTAAGCAATACCAATACACATATCTAAAAATGTAAAGGTTAGAGTATAAACAATAAAACCAATCACGTTGATATTGTGCCATTTCTGGAGGGCTGGCTCCTAGCAAAAACTATCACAGGAGATGACAGAACCCTGAGATTTTCTGATCACATGCAAGATTCATGACAACACCTGGAAAGTGAAAGAGATTTGTCTGCAGTCTACAGCAGGCAAAAATTCTTGTAAGATGGGCACAAGTCATTTAATTTCAGCATTTATGGATGTTAAGAAATGGATGACGATGTAATACTGTAATACAGAGTATAATAGCATTGACTTTTAACCACAAATATTGTAACTTGCCATCCATTTTGGGGGACATTAGTAGACTTCCTTAATGAAATCATAGGGTGATTTTGATCTTAATGCAAAATCGTGAAGTTGAGATCTGGTACAATACGAATCCTAAAATGATTTTTTTTGCAAGATATAATGATAAGCAGTTACAAGAATAACTTCAATCCCTCAGTTCTGTTCCCTTTTCCCTACTTTTTCAAGCTTCAAACTACCATCTATTCTTTCTCTCTTCATTTTCTCCTTAAACTCCAAGTTAATAATACCTCCTTCATTTTTCAAAATCCAGCTCACGAGGGATGAACCAATTACACCCTCTTATCATGTAACTTCTGTTAGAAGTCAGGAGGTGAACACATAGTACGTAGGAACAACTTGAAACCATACATGGGAAAAAGGTAAAATTATGGACAAGCAGTAGGTACATAATTTAAATCCTGCTCAATTCATTTGAGGACTACTAGCAGAATGCAGGTCACATTACCATGGTATTACTTTCCCTCATATTTTACCTATTTATTTATTATTTTCATATCAGTACCCTTTTCTATCTATCTCCTTGGACCATTTGAGTTTCATTAGAGGTATTTAGAAAAAACTTCCAAACCAAACCGTGCTTAGCATTCTGCTACTAACAGCATGGGAGAAAAGCACAGAACACCACACCAAATCAACCTGTGGTTTTTATCCATTTCCACTTTCCCAGTCTGTCTGCTGCTTTGGTTTGGTAAAACACAATGAGCAGACCTACCAAACATCAGCCTGTGGAAAAATAATTTGAAAGAATTACCTTTAAATATATATTTCTCCTTTAGTCATTCATTTCCCATGCATTTTATTAACCGTATTTAGTAACATATAATTATGCATGTATTTGGACCATCATCTTTTACACCAACCATATTACTCATTTGACTTAAGTGAAATCTATCTTAGTTACACTTTCATTACCTCTTAACCTAATTTATTCTTCTCAAAAAACTGATTTTGAAGAAAATGTTAGTATACGGTTTCTACTCTCTATCACATTTTCTCTTCTCATGTTAAATACAAGGTCACTATTAAGAAGTAGCTATTTTGTGTCAGCACATCCAGACATTATGTACTTCAGTCAAGGGAAGATCCTCAGGGCATGATTTTCCTTGATTGTACTTGTTACAAAACTAAAATTCTCTTGATATGTGTATGGGTAACTAAAAATAATTGCTAGCTTGAAGAGAAGGAGCTGGATCTTGCAGTGCTGATAAAACCAATTTCAAACAGATCATTTCACTACAGACTCCTGTAAACAGTGAATCCATACTAAGAAGCTCAGAAATCACTTGAATACCTACTGTGAAAACACTTACACATCTATTTTATATATATATGTATATATATGCTCATTTTTGATTACAAACAAATTCAGTGAAGCTGAAGTGACTTCATCAATAAACTTTAAGCTAAAATAGGTTTCCAGATATGAGTGGTTGTTTTCTTAATCCACTCATGATATCTGTCCTTATTTTATCTACTCTTCTAAAAGACTGAAAAGAGTAAGCTTTTATTACCTTAAATGTACTATTTCTTTAGAAGCTCTTGTCGTCTATGACAGAGAGATGGCTTTACCACTATAGATTATAGGTTGTGCAATAGATTTTATATTATGCATAAAAAAAATGTTCAAAGACTACCTGTTATATATTGATCTACATATTTAGTGCAAGTAAGGGTGAGAGTTACATTATATATTCCTCCCCATCCATTTTGATATGCTGAAAGCACTAAAAATCTGGTGATGAAAACACTCAGATTGCATTCCTCACTGTACCTGGAACGAAAACTTACTTTAAAACAGTAAGGGTAACTCTGACTGATTGCATCCTTCAGCCATCTTCTCTTGGGTATCACTCATGCAAAAGCTTTGAAATCAGCCTGAGGGGTTTTTCAGCTCTTTCACTGAGATGTAAATTTTCAGGAACTGTGTATTTCCAGGAACTACCCTTCAACAATATGCTTTTCTGTTATTATTTTTTCAGAGAAACCTTGTTCAAAGTTGGACCAGCCTTATTGAAGCATATCACATTTAACAACAAAATCTAACTAAAAAGCCATACCTCCTTTCTGTTTCCTTGGTACGCTCCTGAAAGCTAATGATCAAGGCACTTTAAAAAAAAAAAAAAAAATTTAAAATATTTTTTTCAAGATGCTAAATTATCTCAGATTAAACAAAAATATCAGGTTTTAAATTGAATATTTTGCATGAATAATAGCTTTGAGCGCACTCTAACTATTCATTATCTAACTTTTGTATTGCTGTCAGCTGAAATAAGAAAAGGTATTTGTTAGAGGTGTATTTATCATGCTGGATCGAAGAGGATTAAGGCTGCTGGTGCTTCATGTGCCCAGATCTACCAGTATTGATACTGAAGATGTGCTCCCAGGAGACAAAAGCCCACATATACCCTACATATATACATGTCAGTGTGGTTGTCCACACAGATCACAGAGAGAAACCTGGAGTACCCACAGGGACATAGACAGCACCAGTGGCCTCATCCTGCTTTCGTCTGGGGCTAAGCAGGATGGAGGCCCATTTGTTATGATATGGTACATCCATACATCCGTACATCTATATCTACATCTATATCTATATCTATATCTATATCTATATCTATATCTATATCTATATCTGTATCTATATCTATATCTATATATCTATATCTGTATCTATATCTGTATCTATATCTAAATCTATATATCTATATCTATATATCTATATCTATATCTGTATCTATCTATCTATACAGGCATCCACCCACGTGGTCTGAAAGATGACTGGACCAGTGCTCCGAATGATTCACGGGGATTGGTTTCCCACCTGGTTGCTGGAGATGATGTCTCCTCTGGGACCAACCTGGGAGGTGCCTGGACAAGGTGGTCATTCTTTGGGAGGCCTTCATTTAGGTTCCCTGTTCACCCCTGTGCTCTTCTGGGTTTCTGCAGATGGGCTGATGGCCCATGTGGGGTCTGCCTGGGAACAGCTTGGCAAGGGATTATTTGGGCTTTCCCTCCTACTATTGTCTGTCTGCTCCTCTGTGAGTGTGCAGATAAGCTTTATCACATAATCCTACAGTACTGAAATGGCCTATATCCAAATGAAAAGCTCAGTGTAAATCTAATTTTTTGATGTTTTTCTCCCTCTTGTGCTAGCAGCTATAAACATCTCTTCCATATTGTGCTGGTTTTGGCTGGGGTAGAGTTAATTTTCTTCAAAATGGCTGGTATGGGGCAGTGTTTTGGATTTGTACTTAACACAGAATTGATAATACAGAGATGTTTTTGTTATTGCTGAGCAGGGCTTGCTTAGAGCCAAGATATTTTCTGCTTTTCGTACTGCCATGCTGGGGAGGAAGTTGGGGGTACATGGGAGGTTGGAAGGAGACATGGACAGGACAGGTGACCCAAACTGAGAAAAGGGATATTCCAGATGATGTAACATCATGCTCCCTATATAAGGTGGGGAGAAGGAGGAGGAAGGGGGGGAACATGTACAGTGATGGTGTTTGTCTTCCCAAATAACCCTCATGTGTGATGGCACCCTGCTCTCCTGGAGATGGCTGAACAGCTGCCTGCCCATGGGAAGCAGTGAATTGATTCCTTGTTTTGATTTGCTTGGATGTGTGGCTTTTGCTTTCCCTATTAATCAGTTTTTATCTCGACTCACGAGTTTTCTATTTTTACCCTTAGTTTCTCTCCCTGATCCTGCTGGTCGGGGAGTGAGCAAGCGACTGCCTGGGGCTTGGCTCTTGGCTGATGCAAAAACAAGACACATGCCCATAACATTCTACAGCTAGTGCCGTAGGATTGATTTCAGTCCTTTCTTTAATTGTAACATGTCTTTTTTGACTTTTACCCCAAAAGTTACCCAGTGTTTTTCATTTTTTTTCTGTATCCAAAATTTTAGACTTGCTTCCTATCAGGTACTCCAATTTCCTTCTAACCATGTTTTATCATGACTTGCTGGGGAGGAGTGGGAAGCTTCCCTTCAGCTATGAAGATTTCTCTAAAGCTGGTCATTGCTGCTTCAGTAAACAATGAGACCAGAGCATAAAAAAAGGGGAGTAGCTGCTGACCCCCTGTGTGCTGCCAGCTGGAGCAGTCAGAACAGCTTAGCTGATGCAGGAGGTAGAAGAGAGCAACAACAGTGAATCTAGAGCAGGATCTTTGAGGAGGAGTCATGCATTAACCAGCATTCCTTTACAGCTTTAGGAAAGATTATGTCTCAGATGTGATTAAGATCCAGTATTGCTAGTAGATTTGGAGTTATGACTGAGTAATAGGAAATAAGTTCTTCAAGTTCATTAGGTTCTGACAAAGCCCACTGAATTTCACAAATAATGTTTGATAGTTGGAATGTCTAAAAATGCAAGATAGCAAATAAATCCCATGTATTTTTTCAAGGCATTAACTAATCAATTCTCATATTTGATCTGGAAGAGGAAACTTAACCTGTAAAGTTAAGTAACTTCATACAGTTCCATACAAGATGCTTAAGTTGTTACATCGTGACTAAGGCAGAGACTAATTTCCACAAATTTATACTTAATCCATTTCCTCTCTTAAGGTAAAACATTATTTCCTGTAATAAATTCCAAATTTTTTTGCTGATAAGTTTTTTTTTTCCTAGGGAACTTCAAATTTTGCCATTCACTGATATGCAGGGCAGAAACATGGAAACGTATACAGAGTATGTATACCCAATCAGAGAAATCAGAGAGCATTGAGGTGTGTATATATGTATGCCAAGTATCAATAAATGGCTGGCTTTCTGAGATTTCTCAGTTCTTAAATTTCTTTCCATTGAGAGCATATTTAAATTTTGAGAAATAAACACAGTATTACTACTTGCATCTGCAGTAAATGCCATTCAGAATACTTCCAGCTCCCACCTTTAAGATGATCTTTCATTTTGTGTTTCAAGCTTCTTTAAGAGCAAAATCATGTTCTCTAGGCCTAAAGTTCTTCTTTAAAAGAGAAGAATTTCTTCATCTTCCTATTAATGAAATCCTTTCTAGAACTCGTAATTATTTCTGCTATACACTGTTAATTATACACTGCTACAAATGGTAAATGCAAAGAGGTAGAGATATTCCATAGCGATTATTTATTTAGACAAAATTTGGCTGTATCTACGTTAGCTGTAGAATCTGTACATTATAGCTCAACTTGAGCAGTTCTGTAGAAGAAAAGAGCTAGTGCAGACATCCATTTCATATGCATGTCAAAGCATTTTATTTTAGGGCAACTCTAATGTGGTGTCAAGTTAGACTCCTCTTAATAGAGTGCATTATGTGTGCATGTCCTAATTTAGTCACCTTAAAGGAATACAGCATGTCCAGTGGCAAAGCACAGCAAGCAGGGACAGTTGGTAAATTGGATTCAAAAGCAAGCTCCTGATCTAAGTTAAAATGTTAATATGAACACATCCTGTAGCATGTAAACCCCAACTTTAGAAAAAAATCCCACTGTCAGGATTAGAATATATAAACTGGGTAATGATCTACAGAGAGAGAACAAGTACACAATGGTCTCTACTCTCATCATTTAGCTGGTTATAAAAATTCACCAAAGTCAATATTTCATGGAAGCTTGTTTTTCTTCTCTGTATTTACATCTGTCTTCCATGATACTCACACAGGTCTTTCTGGTAAACACATAAAGTTTAAGGTGGAGACCTCTCCATCTTATCCCAAACCTAAAATTACTAGGAAAGGTTTAATGATTCGGCGAAAACAATCTTACCATGGATTTCAAATGGGGTTTTTTGTAACAACACTTAGATTAGTGTCTACAAAAAACAGAATAAAAGAAAAACAGGTCTAAAGATAGCTTTAGAAGAAACGTTACTGCTCTGCAGTGACTGTAGAAATATTTTTATATGGATGATTTAAAATATCCTGTTAAAAGGTTAAATTACGTATAGCTCATATAATATGCCAAAGGCTCCAGATTCTTAACTAGGACAGCTCTGCCTTTTGTGAGTATTGGCAAATCTTGGGGCAATAGATGTTCCTTTACAAGTCACCTTATTTAAATCATGAAGTAGCTAAAAAAGGACCTCCCAAGGGCCTATTTTTCCAAACTAATTTTGGAAAATGTTCTGTTTTGAGGCACAGTTGCCTCTAGCTAAATGCTTGTTGACTGGAATACCTCAGCTATAACTGCACAGTTAAGATACAGCTTTTCAGCTGGCTGGATTATGTCTTGTAATTGCTCTACTTGCATTATTTGAATTCATGTATGCATAATGTGAAACCTAATGTGAAATCCACTTCCTTTGTGATGTCCCTGCTTTCTAATCTAGCCTTCAAAAACCCAGGAGCAATTTTGCTCATCACATGCTGTCCTGCTGTCAAGTGCAAAATCAACTGAGGCAACACTAAATATTGGGCTTGGTGTTTGTACAAAGCAATGTCTGCTCTCTTATCACCACGGTCATACTGCCTTGTTGTGACCTTCTGTATCTCTTTGTTAGAATCAGAACTTTTCCTGTTTTTTCATGTATGCTTTAAGACAAGTGGTATTTCCTTTAAGAAAGAACATGTTATCGAAAGCAGTGGCATCTAGATGCAAAAAGCTATCAGGGTAAGATTTATTTTGGAATTAGAGGCATTTAAGGGTTGTCTTAATTCCAAAATATGGATGAAGTTTTTTTCTTTAAGGATTTACACTCTGTTTGAGTTCAATCTACACATCTGTTCTGCTCACTTCTCTTGAAGTAGCCTCCCACAGACACAACCTTCCATATGGTGGACACTTCTTGAGTATTTGAAGTAACACTGACATTTTACTCTGGTCTTTGGAAATAACAGTCGTGGAATAACCTGCAATCCTTACTTCAGCATAATTTCTCTTGAAGTACATTAGGCACATTTGTTAAGTCTTTAAGGCTGTTTCCTAGATAATATGACCAACAGACCAATAACACGCAAATACGTATTTATATGAAAAAAAAAAAATGTGGTAATGGCAACTGCAGAAAGGGGGGGCTTTCCTTTCAGGAATATTTATAATTTAGAAGTCTGGCTAATAGAAGTGTGCATACATTTCTGTACAGATACCTCAACCTAGAGCAAGTGCAATATTTACAAATAGTTGAAATACAGGTCTTTGTTTAATATCTCCTCTACATTATTAGATTGGACAGTGATGTTTTCCCATCTCGCTTTCTAAGAAAGCCTTCTTTCTCATCCTCCTTCCCACACCACCAGCTTCTGTTGTCCTCAGGCTCTAGCCCCTATAAACTTGCTGGCACTTTGGGATGCTTACCTGATACTTCAAATCTTCCATCCCATTTCTCATTTCCATAATTCACATACGAGTCTTAAAGAAAACACCTAATGGTTAAGTCTGTACCTGATTTATGTTGGATCTTCATTCAGATTTGAAATACTGCATGCATTCTTTTCCTTTTGTTTCCTTTTTTATAGACTGAGACTATAGACTCTTTCACATACCCTACATTGGGCAGTTTGACATCTCTATCAGATGTTTTTGCTTAAGTAGGTACTATGAGCTTGGTGGAGCTCTGGGCCTATCAGTTCAGAGTTAATTAGGAGCGTGTCTGCAGTTTAGCTTAAATAAAGTATCAAGGAAAAGAACATAAAGCATAAACATATGTTTTTAACATAAACAAACACATGAACATGTTTGATGTCAAGGAACGACATTGGTAGGACAGACAATAAGGCCTAAGATGTGTCAAAGAAAAAATCTCATTAGATGCTGGACCTCAGTAGCCATAATGGTTTTGAAGAACTGATAGTAAAGATTGCCTGGGGAAATGTTCCATCTCTGGAAGTCTTTATAAAAATATTAGAAAAGCGCATCAGGAATGACACATCTATGAACAACTGCTGTAGGCAGGAGGATGGACTTGAAATTTTCTTTAAGATCCCATCTAACTGTGAGAGCAAGCAGATTTTTAACTCCTTCCTGCCCTGATCAAGAAAATTGTAATGAGGCACAAATAGGAATATTCCGTTTAGAAGGGTTTTCAACATCACAGTGCATTAGACCCTATGCTGATGAACACATAAGACTGAAGCATGTGGGAAAGAGGCAGGAAAAGACAGGCACCAATGGACTTTTCATGACAGCTGCTCTGGTATTCTGGCCTGGCAAGTTTTGTCTACATTTATAACTATGAATATTAGCACTTTCGTGGAACCTCATATTTCTACCACATTTCTGACAATAGATCTATTAGCCTCAAACCAACTCTCACCCTCATAGCAAAGAATACCAACAGTGTCTTGAGCTGCATTAGGAGGCACATTTCTAGCAGTTTCAGGAAGGTGATTCACCTTCTCTGCTCAGTACTGGTTAGGCCACACACAGGATGCAGGGCTCCTCAGAACAGGAGATACAGACCTAGTGGAGCAAGTCCAGCAAAGGGCCACAAAGATGATTACAGATGACTGAAGCATCTGATGCATGAGTAAAGACTGAGAGATCTGGGACTGTTCAGCCTGGACAAAAGCAGACTCAAGGGGGCCTTATCAATCTGTACAAATGAAAGTTGGGAATGAGGGAGAAGGAGGTAGACTTTTCTCAAGGGGGCCCAGTAACAGTACAAGAGGCACTGATTTTTAGAAAAACCCATCAAAGTATACTGGAAAGAGAAGATGAGTGACAAACCACTGGCATATAGTTCAACTATACTTCATTCCTTGTGACAACACCACCCAATGATACTGCTTCAGGGGTTCCTGCATATTTACGCTTGGAACTGAAAAGGTGAATTTCGGTGCGTCATCAGGGTGAAGGGGAATTGCAAAGAAGCAGTCTTTTAAATCAGTCACCACCAGGGACCATTTTCTAAGGATCATCATGGATGAAGGTAACTCTGCTTGTAGGGGGCCCAAATCTTCCATAACCGCACTGACTTGTCTTAAACCATGTAACAAATGCCACTTGCCACTCTTCTTTTTAATGAACAACACAGGAGTGTTCCATGGGCTGGTGGATGGGACAAGTGTCCTTCTTGCAATTGTTCTTGCACTAATGTGTTGAGTGCGACGAGCTTATGTTGGGTGAGAAGCCACTCATCTACCCAAACAGGTTTTGTAACAGTCCACGTTAAATGCAGGGTGTCACGTACATCAGTAGGCCCTATCAAAAACCTGTTTTTATGCAGACACCAAATTGACTGAGCACATCTCGACCCCAAAAAGTTAAAAGCGTGTTCAGCACTAAAGGTCAGGCCATGGCTGTCTGACCTTCCCGTCCTTCAAATATTAGCCAGTTGGAACTCTGCTTGCTGGCACTAGCACCTCCAATTCCCATCAAAGCATGACCTGCTGATGACAAAGGCCAGGTAGGGGGCCATCGAGTGCTTGAGATGACAGTGACGTCTGCTCCGGTGTCTATCATTCCTGTTAAGACAGTCTTGTGACCTTCCCACTTCCGAGTGCAGTGCAGTGTGGGTCGCTGATCAGAAATCTGCTGCACCAAAGAGACCAATGGACTGCTGGTAGAACAAAAACTGCGTGATCCTCTATAGGCAGCGTCTCTACGGGCCTTATTATTTGTCTGAAAAGAAATGAGTTGGGCAAGACAACTGCCCTTCTTTATGATGCAGGGAGGTGTAGGAGTCCACAGCATAATTTAAGTTTCGCCTGTATAATCAGCATCAATAATTCCAGGTAGCACAAAGAGTCTTTGAATAGTTGTAGAGGATCATCCCAGAAGTAATGCAGCTCGGCCGTCCCCAAGAGGACCCCAAATTCCCATGGGGGTCAGATGAACAGTAATGTCAAGAGTTACATCTGTGCCTGCTGCCACATGCAGTCCAGCACTGCCCGCTGTTGCGGGTGCAAGACTGGCAGCACTCCAGAGTGGGGTGTTAGCGATGGATTTTGTGTCTGCGCGCCGCCGCTTTGTGCTCCGCTTGTACCTTCCTGAGATGGGTCACCCTTCTTTATCATACTGTGAGCAGCACTGATTAGCAAAGTGCCTACCCTTTCCACATCAAGGACACGGTCCTGGGGTCTTAGGATGTGCCTCTAGGATCTGGTGGCAATCCTTGTGGAAACGTCCTTCTTTGCCACATTTGAAACAGATCTGTGATTGCCCAGCAGGGGAAACCTTCATTTCTGCAAATGCAGAAGCCATGGCTTCACACTTATGACTAACTGTGTCAATTCAATTACAATCATGTCTATAATGGTGGGGTTCTTTAATGGTCTCAGCACACTTTGACAGTCTGCATTAGCATTTTCAACTGCCAATTTTAACAGTAAGATATCATGGGCCTCATTAAGCAAATCTGCTTTTTAAGTGATTTTCTCAGCCTATCAACAAATTGCATGTAGGCTCTTTAGCTCCCTGTTTGATCTCCATAAAGGATTTCTGTGGTCTTCCAGTGTCTGGGACTTTAAGAAACGCCGCGAAGGTATTCAATCTAATGTCCTCAAGCACAGCCTGAGGTATTCCCCTAGCTTGCACTACTGCTCAAGCATACTGTCCTTGGCCCAAAAGGTGATCCATGGTTCTTGCAGAGTTTTGCTGAATGCCACTATTGAAGTCTTCCAACTGCCTAAGCTCACAGAGTCTCTTCCATTCTGCATCCCAGAGTGTCCTCTGTGTGGGTGTTAGCAGCAGGTCTGCTAATGTATTTAAATCATGAGGTGTCATAGCATCAGATTTAAGTACTAACCCCAACATGTTGGTAAAGAAAGGTGATGGTATTCTGAAATCCACAAGGGTGTGTCGGAGTTCTTTGATAACATTAGAAGATAGTCCTTGCCACTGGGCTGGCTGATGGGGGGTGTATGTGACAGGAGCAACAATACATTGCACGACCTCTACATCGCCTGCTTCCAATGCTTGCAATCTAATTTTAACCCATTTATCGTGTGAGTCCAGAGGAAATAAATCAGGGTTGACTTTTCCTGGGTCAAAAGATTCATTAGGACAGTTAACATCTTTTTCGCTTATCAGGGGTAGACAGTTCTGTGGGGGGTCGTCAAACTGTGGGCATTCCTGCAAGGCAGTCAGCTGTGCAGGCGGAGATTCTGGCAGAACAGTCAGCTGTGCAGGATTGGTGACCCTTTCTTCCTCTGTACCATCTTCCTCAGACCCTTTTCTTGCATCCTGTGCCTTAAAACCTCCAACATAGTCCGCCAGGCAGGCAGCAACTCTACTGCCTCAAGATCAGCCTTCTTTGTCTCCCTTTCCCACAGCTTAACTCCTGCTGCATCCCAAACTTCTTTTGTAAAGATTGTTATGGCATCAACTCCGTCAACGTGCCCAGTCACCCACTTTAGGATATGTTTAAGTCCATGCCAGGGGATTTGTCTCCCATGGCTTTTTAACAGCAGCTCCACGAGCCGCAGCACAGATTCCTCCTCCTGTGATGGGTGTGCACCCATCCTTCCCCGCCGCCCACCTTCAATAACCAAAGGGATTGATGCCTGCTGTCGCTTCCTCTCAGCGAGACTTGTGTTCAGCGGGGTCCGCCGTCTGCTGCTCAGATGGGCACCCCTTGTTGCTCTCCTCACTTGGGGCACCAACTGACAGTGATTGAAACAGAGACCAAGCAGTGATACTGCAAGGACATTTATTAGTAAAAGGCACTGATATTTATACTGTTTTAGCTTCTGAATAACAATTTCCACTTGTTCTGTCTACATGCTAGCTAATGCATAGCAAGCCACAATGTTACTTCTTGTTTTACACAGTTGCTTATTACAGCAGGATGTTCCATAATCTTCAGCAGTGTGTTCTGTTCTTTGCAGAAGGACATGACTTCTGCAGCCCTTATTTCTCATGACTCCTGCTAGACCAACTTCAGTAAGTCAGCCATGCTGTTCATGTCGTTTAACTCATTTTACTCTGCAACAACTAGGTTTCCCCAAACCCTGGGCTAACTCAACAGTCCAGGGCAACCTGCTCTAGCTGACCTGCTTTAAGCACTAGGAGATTTCCAGATATCCCCTCCATCCTAAACTGTCCCGTAATTCAGCCAGTAGTTATTACTGGTAACTATCTCCTGGACAGAGCTGGTGGCGCACATTTGCTGGCAAATATCTGAGAAGAGGACTGGGTCAGTGGCTTTATGTCCAGAGCAATGCTGTCAAACTCTCAGTCCTTCAGGGCCGCAGTTCTTTCGGCCTCCTCTGTTCAGCACCGCGTGGTAGAGCCCTGAGGCAGCAGTTTAGGCCACTCCAGGATACCCGAGGAAGAACATCTGCTTAGATGAAGCTGCAGCCATCCTTGCACCCACGAACACTCTCCTTCACAGTTCACTCCATGGCTCTAAATATATTTGCCAGAACTTATTTAGAGAAAACATTGCAAATACTGCAGCACTGACAGGTACTTCCTTTACACTATGCGTTGACACTCTATAAACAGCACTATAAAGCAGCAAGATAGATGTTAAAGCAAAGAGGGAAGAATTGTGGGGATTAGGTATAAAATGAACTAAAATCTGTCATTTCAGTACTTTCCATGAAAGATTGTTAATGAATTACCTGTACAGCAAGAAAAATAATTAATCTCCAGACACACGCAGATTAACCTCGCAGAACTGCTTTGTGAGATCTCTGCTCGAAATTCTAAATGTTAATTTCAAACACAGTGTTCTGCAGGTACTGTTATAAAAGGAAGTGGTTTAACGAGGAATAACAAGGCTGAATTGATGAACTGCTTTATTCTCACATGAACACACAGAGAACTTTCAAGAGTAAGCCATGCTGCAGGTGCCTTGTTTCGACTTAAAGCTAATTCTAGATAATAAGACCTCAAAGAGCGTGACTTTTTCCTCAAATAGAACTCCCTCAGGGTGTCACTGGTGATTGGAGGAGGTAAAAACTATGGCTATAAAAATGAACACAATGTAAGCATCCTTGATTTCAACAGTATAGCATTTGGACCACTGTGTTTTCCCTTGCAGCTGACTGTCAAATCAACTTTACTCCAATGTTCAATGCAGTGGCCTCATGCAGTTCAGACTCCAAGCATTGTGAAAGAAAAAACTGTATTTTCACCCACAAGTCTTTGGCAGATTTAAGACGAAAAAGATTTGTTAATGTCCTGAACATTGGGACTATTTCTGTAATTATCCACATAGAAATAAAAGTTCCTATTATATCTACCAAGCTGGAAGCATCTTGGTAAACCTGAATTAAACCCATATAATTTTGTTTAATGGGAACAGAAATTACATAAATTCAGACATGCTTCCCTGACGTTTAATATTCACCAAACCGGTTCATGTCTGGTCACAAATAACCATGTATTCTGTTATGTAGAGACAGAAGCCTTTGAACTGACTGGAACTATGTGGTGGACCTGCCTAAGATTTTCCCATTATAAGTCCTCTAAAGAAAAAGCTTTTAAGCTTACATTACAAGTCTTACTAGAATATGAAGTGAAGGGAAAATTTAAATTTGGGAAGGGTCGGCAGGGCGAGGAAGCCAGCAAGACTAAAGACGATGGAAATAAATAAAATCTATAACCATCTCTCTTATACACTGAAGCAAGAGAGCTTCTTTCTCTCAGGGTGGTTTTCTGCCCACTCAGCAGCTGGCTTGGAGAAATACCTGCTGTTGTCTCCACTTCCCAGGAAGTTTCCTCAGTGCTGAGGTCGTCACTCCCTGCTGCCACATTTTGGGGATTACAGGTTTTCCTCTTCTGGACGTACTAAGCATGAGAATTCACCTGTCCTGTTCCCTTTCTTGCTCAGAGGAACACGGCCAGCACACGCACTGTCTCTGCACACACAGCTTCCCCAAGAAAGCTGACAGAGATCCAGCCTCTTTCTTAATCCACGGCTTTGCCACCACACCACAAACTGGCAACTTCCAATGTTACGCCCACAATCTCACTGATCCCACGTTAGATGCAAGGGTCTGGAGGAAGATAAACACATGAAATGGGACTATTCCTTCCCCTTCTAACTTTGGAGTTTGAAGTAGCTGGATAAACTACCAAATAAAAGCAGTACATGATTCCAAACGGATGGCCACATCTAATATTTAAATTTGGTATGTTAGAGTGGGAAAAAAGGCTCCTCAGTAGATCACACTTGTATTAGCAACCATTTAGGATGCGAATATGAGTATATTGCTATTTGTGTAGCAAATAAACTGAACTACTTCTGTTTGAAAACTTAATTTAGACAACAGAACTTCTCCACTGTGAGAAGTGTCATCTCCTGCAGCCTCCTAGCTTTTTTCTTTCAGCGAAAACAGCTCAGGCCTCAACTTCTGTAGCATGGGAAATCTTTTACTTTATAAGCTGTGGTAACAAATCATCTAAGAACAAAGTAGGCAAGAAACAAAAGAACCAAAATTACTATTCTCATGAATGTTATTTGTTAGTAACTATTTTTAAAAAAAATCCACTGTCTATCATTGGTTCAACAAAAAAAAACACTGGAAAATATTGACTACTTAATCCTTGCTTACAAGCTTTTAACAAATACTTTATTGTAAATTAATGTTGCTATAGAAGCAGTACAGTCAGGACTACAGAATCACAGAATGGGTCAGGTTGGAAGGGACTACAGTGGGTTGGGAACCTCAGCCTAAGGAAGTGACTGATTTTACTGTTCCCCTTACAGTTAGTGTTACGCTTAGGGTTAGGCTTGTATAAACCACAAAGCCCAGAGCTCCAAGGACACTGAAACTACAAATGGCATGCCAAAGGGACCATGGCACTGCCCCAACTTTGCTCCCTCCACACCTTGCTCCTTGGCACCAGCCATGTGTGCAGGGAGTAATTTGCTTTTTATTTATGCCATTATCAACATACATTGAGGCAAACATTAAGTGAAAACTTACTCTAGGAGCTGTACATGTGATGGAGGGGAGCCCAGTCCCAGGGGAGACTTTGTCTGACAGCCAGTCAGGGGAGAGAAAGCTCCCACGATTGAGCTGCCAGCGACTGTCCCTTGCCCGTGCGGTAGATCACCGGTTGCCCGGGAAAAAATCCCCTGTAAATTGGGCTATGGTAGGAGTCGTAGCACATAAAAGCAGCTACCTGCGCCGCACCCATGAGGACGCTGTCTTTTTGGTTTTCCTGCAGGGAGCAAACGCTCGCCAGGAGAGTCAGCTCTGCCCCTCTCCTCGCCTTTTTCTCCCTGCAGTGCTGCTTCTTCCCCGGCTGTCTGTCCTGTCCACACCTGTCCACCCTGCTTTCCCGCTTCCCGAGGCAGCCCATCGCCCGATAACCTGGGACCCCGCTGTCTCCCCGAGGGGCAGCGGCCGCCCGGTGCGGGCGAGGGCGGCAGAGGCTGCCCGCCGCCGCTCGGGGATCGCGCCCGGCGGGCGCCGCGCAGGCTGACCGCGGCTCGCCGCACGCAGGCTCCGTCCGCCGAGCCGACAGGCACGCACGGGGCACCCTGGGGTGAGCCGGTCACCTTGTCCTTGGCTTCCCTCTCCGTCTCTCGTCTTCCTTCTCCGTGCCCTGTTCTATGGCCCTTCAGTAGGAACACTAATCTTTCCTTATCGAGACACTTCGTTCCACCTCATGTCATCCCATTCCACTTCATTCTCCTCACTTTGTACTTTTTTTTTCTTTAATAGCATCTAAGATCAATTTTTTTAAAAGGCATTTCATAACGTCAATGTCTTCTTCTGTCCCCTCCTTTCACTTCGTTCCCTGATTTCAGGATTTCCAGAAGTATTGTTAGAAATGAACTAACTTTTTGATACAATTTAATGAGGACGAAGTTGTCGAAGCAAAAGCAAACTATTTAGTAGTTTCGAGTCAGCTGAGTCCGCTGTTTGTCTCCCTACCTCAGAGACAAGCACAAGCACACGCACACGCACCCTCTTCAACAATGTCTACATTTTATACCGTTTCCCGGCCGGGACGGTCCCTGACCCCTTTGCCATTGACTGGGTACTCAGGAACTTACTTTCTCTCCCGACCGCCTACTTTTCTGTCACCCCACTTCCCCCTCAACCAACCCCACCTCTCTCCCAGCTCACAGGAACACCCAACAAACCAACCAGAACAAATCCAAACCAAAACCGAGGACACGTAGAACCAATAACTTTCTTTATTTAACTTAGTAACCTTCTGGCTTCAGCAAATATCAGCCATCTCTCACAGTATACTCGGAGCAAGGTTTGGTCCATTTCAGTGCAAGAAAAAACACCCCACTGCCCAAAGATTGCTCCCTCCACACCTTTTTTTTTGGCACAACCCACGTACTGGGCACCTCAGGAAATGGCTGCTTTTACTGCTCCACTTAGGGTTAGGATTGAAAAACCCACAAAGCCCAGAGCTCCAGGCGCACTGCAACTACAAGTGGCATGGCACAGGGAGCATGGCACTGCCCCAACACTGCTCCTCCCTCACCTGGCTCCTATGCACCACCCATGTGCTTGGCACCTCAGCAAAAGGCTGCTTTTACTGCTCCGCTTAGCGTTAGGCTTACACTTAAGGTTCGGCTTTAGAAAACCACAAAGCCTAGACCTCCAGGGACACTGAAACTACAAAAGCCATGCAAAAGGGGAGCACTTCATGTCATCTCATTACATTTAATTACAACCACTTCATTTTTGAATTTTCTTTTATTTCTTTCTATTGCATTTAATTTCATTAGAAGTCCACCCCAGTCAGTTTGTTTCATTTTGTGCTCTGATTTCAAGATTTTATTTCCTTCATGAAAGGAAATGAAATCTTGCAATTTCAATGAGGATCAATTTGGCAAGGTTTAGTCAATTTCCCTGCACTTCATGTCATCCCATGCCATTTTATTTTTTTCACTTCCTTTCAGAAGTTTGGGAGTTTTTTTCAATGGCATTTCATTTCATCAGTGTCTTCTCCTGTCTCTTTGTTTCATTTTGTTCTCTGATTTTGAGATTTTGATTTGTATAATTTTGGCATGTTTCAGTCATTTTCACTGCACCTCATTTAGTCCCAATCAATTTTGATGTATTAATTCCATTTCCAAATTTCCCTTTTTTTTTTTTCAGTTGCATTTGATTTTGTTATAGCTCTTTTTTAAGAATGGTTATTACACTTTGTTGTCTGATTTCAAGATTTTACTTATTTTAGTCAGGTGAAATTGTTCATTTCAAGAGCTAGAGAATTTAATCTTTTTCTAGATTTTTGATACTCTCTAGGTTTGAATTTAGTTGTCTTGTATAATTATTCAACTTTAAAAACAATAAGTATATATAGGAAAATATTAGCATGCATTAATTAAAGAAGCATCTGAACTTTAACAGTACTTTTTTTCAGTTCTGTATACCTACATCATATTGATTCTGTTTACAATAGTGATTACTAGTAGACTTGCCTGCAAAGCCTGAAAGCATTATCTGCTGAAACAAGCCTTTGAAATTTATCTTCAAATATTTTTTGTTCTACAGAGCAGTTTTATTTCAAAGAAATCTCCCTCCACACCTTTCTGTGTTACACACTCCTCGGTTGCTTAGATGGAGCATATATTAAATCTGTCATTTCTCAAAGGAGGTGGTAAAACTGTGATTCACGCATATAAGAGGCAAGCAGACATGGAAAATTTTTTTAATGCAGCTTGTAGAAGTTTCTTTGTCTGGTGGGTCCCTAGATGGTTTTCATTATCTCCTTCATGAAACATTATCCCCCTTTTCCAAGATGAAACAGAAAGCGATAAAAATTCTGTCGCTTCAGAAAAATAAATCCACTGCAGGGCCTACTGCTTCCCTAGTCACCAAATGCCACTTGTCTTGAATGGGAGCTTTGTATCAGCATTTTATTGCACCTGCAACTTTATACTATGCCTCTCAGGATAATAGTTGAGCCCCTAGCTAAGGGGTTGTTGTGACCTATGTGTTTTCAATCCTTCCATCCCATCAGCTTTGTTCACGCTGACAAAAGAAATATTTTTCAAGCACAGGGTGCCCTTGACAAGCACTTACGCTCCTTTTAAGACAATTTTTGTATTCTGCTCATATAAAAGAACAAAGAACACGGCCAGATACATTAATTTAAAGTGTCCCATAATGGTCCCAAGTTGCAGTTTCATAATCTTTACTTTCAGAAGGATTTAGGTGAGAATTTAAACATACTTTCTCATACCAGAAATGAGGATGTTCCGCATTGCTGGAATTCACTGTGAGGGTGAAACAAAATAATTCCCTCCAACCTCCCCTCAGCATGAAACTTGTACAACTGTGCAAGAATATGAATCAAACATTAGTGACATGGAAATAGGGTCTGCGTTTAACTGTCTTTTGTCCTGCTGCTGCAAGATGGGATCAGATCATATCACTAGAGCAGGTTAAGTTGGGTTCTGTCTAATGTTGCTTTTCTGAGGACAAAATCATACTTGGCAGGGCTCAACAGAATGGAAAGCACATCTAAACGTGCTTCCTGAACCTGAAAAGAAAGAGAAGAGTTATTAGGTAAACATTATGGGATTGTTTATGACTAGCCAGTAACTGAGAAGACAGAAGCAGTATGTTCTTAACTTAGAAATAATAACTTTTATAGTTGCTTCATTATAATAATAAAATTATTTATGATTTTTATTTATTTTTATAATTATTTATGCTGGAAGTAATCTTCAGAGCCCATGTGGTCCAACACCACCACTCAGAGCAGATCTGGTTGCTGAGACTTTGAATACATTTTAGTAAAGAGCAGACAAAAAATGAATAAATGAACTCTACTTTTCTGCAGGCTCTTTATTCTCTGACCTCCATTCTTTTTGTCTAGACTCCCACTCTCCTCCTTCCCCTTGGGTCTTTTAATGCCTTTTTGCTGCAATCATAAATCAAATATGACACCACTGTTCCTTGTGTTCCTCTCAAAGTCCCTCTCCCACTTTACTTCCATCACCAAACTTGTCTGGTTTGTTTTTTTTATTTTCCTAATACACAAACATTGAGGAGTTTTTCTGCTTCTTATGACAGAATAGACATGATTTACCTATATGAATCTGATTTGTAGGTACTTGCTGTCTTGCAAAGTTTCCCCATTTTTTCTTGTCCAGGCTATTATTCCCTGAGTCTTGTTGACAACTCTAGAAACAGAAAGATATTGCAAATCCAGCTGAGCAATTATGTCTCAGGAAAACCTTCTGGAGTACAGACTGACACAGGCAGAGAAACTGCAGCTGTTAGGAAGAGTGGGAGAACTCTGGAAAAAAAGCAAAACTCATCTTCCCATTACATCGTCTCCTATTTCCAAGAAAGTCCTACTTCCAGCCCTCTCTGTCAGGTGGACAGTCCTGTTCTCTTTGATGAGTATTTGGGCCTGTTTATCTTTGCTTCTTTGTCTCCCACCTCCATATCCCCAGTCTCCTTCTAAGTCCCATAAATGCTGTTGCACATTGTGAAAGACCCATCCTTCCTGCCAAATCCATTGGCACCGCTTAAGCCTGTTGCCACTTTTATTCTCTATCCTATTGGGGGGATGAATGTAGTCATTGTTTTGCAGGGAAAAAACAATGAATACTCCCCAAATTTTCAGTTTATGACTTGTTTATAATACTTGAACTTTCTGCAAAATAAATAAAGGCATCAGAAATCTCTCATATTTTTTCTCCCTCTCCAAATACTGAAAGGGATGTCCCAGGTTTTCCCTACAACTTTGGCAAGTTGGTTTCTGCTGTCAGGTAGAGGTAAGGTTGCAGCCTCCAGTACTGATCAGCTGGAAGAATTATAAAGAAAAGGGAAAACATATAAACTGGGTCCAAGGAATCTAAATTGTTCAGCAAGTCCATTCTAGGGCAACATAATTTCTGGCAGACTTCTACGTAAACTCCCGTTAATGACCTTGAGTGAGAGGAGCTCTGCAATCTCCCAGGAAGGTTGTTCCTTGGTCTTCACTGTCCACATTTCAGAGGATCCCACCCAGCCCAGTGCCTTACCTGTATAACTTGGTGTGGCCAAAGTCCATTGTTTCTTGCCTGATCTACAGCTTATACAACGGTGTCTGATCTCTTTGCAGCAATCTTGCTGTAGTTCTTCCCTCCTTCAGTCATCTCCTTTTTGTGCCAAAAATGCCCTGACTGAACAATGATAGCCACTAAGTGATGCCAGGTAGAAGCAAAAGATGAGTTTACTCTTTTTGAGACTCTATTCACATGCAAAATAATGTCAACCCACCCCAAAACACTTTCTTCTCACTGTTTTTCTTTTCTTGAACACATACTTGCATAAATATTCCCAACTATACATCTCATAATAGTTTTATTTATAATAGTAATTTTCAAAGATGTTTATTATGTTAATGCTTGAAAAATGGTTCCAAGTTTGTTTCTTAAAGAAGATTAAACTTGTATATTCTGCCTTTACCATGATAAAAAAGGGGTTGTTTACAGCTAAGTAGCATAATCAAGTGTGGAAATCAATATACTAAGATACAGTCAAGCTCAGTCTTTTTCCTCAGAAATGTTGATCTATTTACTACTTAGGTTTATTTGCCTAAGGTGAACTAAAAGAATCAAAGTATAAGGGGAAACTGAGTCAAGACAGGATTTATGTTACTTGGGGAAAGGACTGTCCCACGTAACTCCAGCATTAAAGAAATTCCTTTCCACAGATCTTACAAGAAGAAAAATAAAAATCTACTACCAGAAGAATGCTGAATTACTCCTTGGAAAGTTGAAGATTTCTTGGAATTGGTCATGAGGAACCTAGATCCCAGAAACTGTTAAAAAAATAGTTTACAAATCCCGTGAAGTTGATAATTTTGATTTCACAGAATAAGGCTTCATTCTAAAAATACAAATCCACTTGGTTTCTGTATTTACTGTTGTTGCCTTTTTTCTTCTGAATAGAAATAACATTATAAAATCTACTGCAGAATTGGAAGCTAGACTGCTTGAGGCACAATGATCAGCATGTATCGTATCTGGATTACGTGGCAATGTTTGTAGAGAAAATTTGAGCTAAAAACCTACTGATCCACTGCAGGATGCTTTCAGGCAGCTGTGCTTTAGCAAGTTCAACAAGGTAGATCTGTTATACTTTTCTCTGGAGCCTGTATCCCATGAGATTCCAAGTGCTTTCAAGATATTGAAAAGTCAACGAAAATTCAAACTGTTTTGTAACTGGTGGAATGTGTTGAGAACATCACAGAGAAAAGCCCAAGGAGAAACAACCATAAATAAGGCCGTAATTTGTAAAGAAGGAGGGAAATACAGTTTAATGAATATAGGCATCACAGAGGCTAATGATGCATCCTAATTATCTCCTTCTCTGACAAAACCTTGCAACATGTCCAATTAGCATCAAGGAACCTGAACCTGTTGTACTAGAAAATGGCTAGTTATTAGTGTAACGACATAAGAGTGTATTACAAAATAATAACGAAAAAAGGAAAAAACCAGAACAAATATCCTGGAAGTTCTGCTGAGGCTTCATAGAATCAATCATACAATCCTAGGATGGCCTGGGTTGGAAGGGAGCTTAAAGATCATCTACTTCCAATCCCTCTGATGTGGGCAGGGACACCTTTCATTAGAAAAGGTTGCTCAGAGCTCTGTCCAACCTGGCCTTGAGACTTACTGGGAGTTGGATTTTCGGGGGTAAGAGATATTCTACATGCTTTGTGGGGTTTGTGGTAGGTAAAACATAACCCAAAACTGGCAACCCAACATAGTCTTTCTTTTGTGTTCTGAGTTCAGATTAACAGCTTTCCAAACCTCGTAGAATTGGATTAGTACTAAACTCAATCCTCATTAACGTTTCTGCAAGCAATTAATCCCCAACCATAATTTTTCACTGAAAGAATCAGTTTTATTAGCTTTCATATATTAGAGACAGATATCATAATTTGTTTAGAGTTTGCAAAAAAAAAGAGAAAGGAAAAGGTATTTTGTCTAGAGACTTAACTACTCTGAACCTCCCTTTCCTCATGGGACCATGCCAGTAACAATCAGTTTAAACTCAAGCAAGAAGTGGGTTTATCATCCTAGATAAGCCTGTTGAGGCCATTTAAGTACACAAGGTTGAGATTAGAGGTCTTGATGGTCTCAGACAGAGGTGACATTTACATGGGGCAATCTAAAACCTTGACCGATATTTTAACACAGATCTGTTATCTAGAATCAGTAAATTGTCTTCCTACCACGTGCTTCCTGTCACCCTACTCCTGTCCACCACCTTGGTGCTTGTATGCTTGGCACCTAGGAGAAATGCTGAAGATAGCATCTATTTAATTCATGGGAGACATTTGACCTCTTGCCAGTGCAAAGTACAGTAACTTGGAGCAAGGACTACATATTCTGAGCCACACAGGAAGAGCCTATCTTTCACAGAATAAATTAGACCACACTTTAGACAGAAGATGCAATTATGAGACAGTGGAGGAGTCAAGGCATCACACTCATAAAGTTATGCCTGCAAAGGACTGAAATTTCTTTGAACTGTCATCAGTTTTGACAGGTTCAGTGCAACCTCACCATTCCTGCTCTATCCATAAGTTTACAAAGAAAGGACAATGAAACAGGAAAAACATGTTAAAAAAAGTTTTAAATAAAACAAGAATTATACAGTTTTCTCCAAGCTTTTAAGATTTTATTGGTTTGCCTACTCTGTTTATGTCAACAAATGAACTGTCTCCTCTCCCTTAAATAGCCGCAGTCCCTTTTTGCTGTTGTGTTTGAAGCCAGTAGGAGAATCTTCTGATGGCAGTAAAAACAAGATCAAGGACACACTTGTTTTCTTTATCCTCTATCATTTCTCCATTCGTCTCTGCTTCATGAAAAGTATGCATTTGAGAGAACCCCTCAGTGCTGCAAATGAGCACTTTTACACAAGCTGTGCTGCAGACTGACAGGGCCCAGACTTGTGTGTTTACTCTCGTTTCTTCAGTGGCCAGAACAGGAGAGGTCTCTGTCCTTCACCAATCTTTGCACAGCAGCTCTGCATTCACCACAACTCTCATCCTTTTGCTGCCAAGGTGAAAAGTGCCCTAAAAGGGGCAAGACAGGACTGTTTAGGCAATTTTGGCCGACAACCTTTGAAGGAGAAAGCATGCCTCAGTAGTTATACACACCATCCTGTAAAACAGTAACACCTTAGTACCATGATATATGTACTAGATAATACTGCTAATAGAGAACTTCTAATATGTATATGTACATATATGCAAATATACACAGGCTGAAGAACAGTTATGTTATTAATTAATTTTCCTTGCATTTAAAGACACAAAAATAATTTACGATGAGCAGGACAGGAAAATAGCTTGAAATGGGAGGAGGAAAAAAAAAAACATGGAAAGCTAGTAGAATAGTGTGGTGGCAGGAAAAGGTGCTGAAGAAAAAGAGCATGAGGGAGAAGGGTGAGAGGGGATATCAAAGCAATGAACCAAAAAATGGATTAAATAAGATATCCAGAAAACCACAATTCCATCAAGATTAATACAAAAATAATAAAAATCCAAGCCTTATCCATATGTGAAAGAGCACCAAAGTTGGATTCAAGGAAAGTAACAGTCCACAAGAAACTTGTAACCAGCTCTGAAGACAGGCTGTGCTGCTTATTAAGAGCAGTAGTAGGCCGTCCCCTAGTCTTCCAAGGTTTTTGTTTCTTAAAAAAA
>VZRO01001073.1:312502-454266 GCA_013397915.1 Daphoenositta chrysoptera | reverse complement strand
AAAAAAAAAAAAAGATAAAACATCCAAGAAAATTTTTCTTCTGAGATGAACACCCTGAATAATACAGAAACAAAAATATTGACAAAGAAGTGGCACTGGAATATGAAGCTTTCCTGTTCCATGGGCAGGTGCTTACTTGAGGCAGGGCAAGAACCTCAGTTTCAGCAAATATCCTGTCTTTTCAGAGACAGACAAGAAAGTGACAATATCAGCTAATTATTTCCCTGATATCTTAAGAATTCCTCAGTATCTTTAGCTAACTGTGACTTGTCAAATAAAATAAGGTGTTAAAGAAGGCTACAGAGTCTACAAAAGTCTGCCTTGCAAGCAGGAGCTTTTTGATGCTTTCATCCTTGCTTAGAGATAATGCAAAAGGAGTTGCTCTTTTCCTCAGCTTCAAAGCATCTTTGATTCTTTATTTTTGAAATGACCATAACCCACCTGTGGAAACAAGAGGTCTTCAGTGCTCACAGAAAGAGGACTTACAATGGTAATCAATTTGAAGCAAATAAAATGACAATCTTGAGCAGCATTTTTGAATAAAAGCAGTAAAAAAGTCATGTAAACCTTACACATAGCAGTGACAAGATTAACAATCTCACATTGTAGAAGACAAGAAATATATTGTGCTAAAGCTTTTTGCTGTGGCCAGGGATAATTCTTTCTGACAGAATCAGTGAGAGACAGTCCAAGGTCCTGAGGTAAATGACAAATGGGTAGCAAACTATGAGTATAGATTTTAATGACTGTTTTTATTAGTGCTCTTAAGACCTACTGTATAATCTGTCTGTAGAATAATTGTCCTGTGAGCTTGCTGGGAATTAGGCATGCACAAGCCCCTTTGGCTTGAATGGAAATTGTGCAGTGAAATCTTGTGCAACTCTGAAAAATATATGTATCCCTGCTATACAGAGCAGAACACTTTCTATGCAGACTTCCTCATTTGCTTTACATATTATTGAATAAATGCATTTCTACTAGCCTTCAGCACTTAAAGCAGTTTGCTGATATGAAATAAAATCATTGTGTGCCTGAGACAATCATAGTGCTCTTTCTGAAATCTGGGTGGCAAAGACTCTTCACCAACACAGCAAAACTTATCCTAAGTCTTCATTAAAAACTGAATCTTTTCTCCCGTGGATATCGAGCCCTTCTGAATTTTATTCTTGCATCCAAAATTCACTGCCTCTATGTGAGTGCATAAATCTCCATTTTGGCAGTAGTAGTTTTCAAGGGATTATCAGAGTTCTTGTTGAAATACCCATGAACCTAAAGCTAAATGAAAAAGTAATTTAAAGACCAACCCAGAATTGTTTGAAGGCCAGGTATCTCAGTGCTCAGTTATCTCCTAAATTAGGTGAGCCAAGTAAATCTGACCGGAGAGCAAAGCTATGGATGAGGGCAGGAGTCAGGCTCTTGCTGCACAAATGCTCTGGGACACCTGCACACTGGACAGTCACATTTAAGACTGTGGAGTTTCCATGTAACTGGCAAAGAGAACTGTCTCTTATGGTCTCCAGCTAGCATAAAGACATTGCAATCAACATCTCCTGAGCAACATGATGGAAAATCAAAAGTGATAAAAAACACTTGAGAAAATATTTTTATATAGATATTCTAGTTACCACGGACAAAAAACATGTTGACAATCTGTTTTCTTTAAGAAAGAATAAAAAAAATCCTGCTTTATCTCAAATTTAAACTGCTGTCATCTTCCGTTAGCAAAATGATTCCCCTGCTGTTCTTCACTGAAAATGTTAGCAAAAAAAAAAGTGAAGAAATAATAATATGTCACATTCACTATTTATTTTTCCCTCTGTAAAAAGGAAAATCTGAGTGGTTTTTAAATTAAAGAAAATGCTTAACTTCTTGTTCCTAAACTTTTTCTTAGTCTCTCATCCTACAGGAGTAAAAATATTAAGAGTACTCAGAGAAATGAAAAAAAAAAAAAAAAGAAGAAGAAAAAAAGAATACCAGAATTTTCAGGATTTCATACTAAATATATGAGCTCTTCATTCATCATGATTTGCTTTCATAAAAGATGTTGGATTTCATTTCAAGGTTGTCATCTGCTTCTTAAAAATATGAAACTGTTGTTTTGAAACTGAGGTGAAGGCAGGTTTATTAATCCTAGGTTCTTGATTCTTAGTGATCACCTTGTTTTTAATTCAAGCAGCTCTGACACACAGGAGCAAAACTTTATAAGAAAAAAGTAGTAATGTCACTTAATAGCACATTGACAATATGTAAATTTTAGCACATCTGGAACTTTAATAAAAAGAAACAGTGGATGTTAGTTTTTGAGAGTAATGTTTTTTTGAAGAATATATAATTTTAATTAAGCTAACTTTGTCTTAAAATAAGAGCTTAGATGTTTAACTTCTAATTAGGAACTGAACATCAGGAAAATAGCATGTTTCTGCTTGAATAAAACTGTTTGGAAATGGCTTTTGGGTTCATGGACAACATTTCCAAATGTCAGGTTTTAACAAAAGACTTGAAGACATCTACAAAGACATTTTTATTAAAAAGAAACTAAAAAGTTTGACTTCTTTTCAATGGCAGGAAGGAAGAAGGAAGTGGTTGATTTTTCTAACTGACTCACATAACTTAAATAAGCAGGTTCAAGTCATGAATTTCAGATTTAAGGTGCTTTCAAATGTAGTTCAAAAAACCTTGGAGCTGTGAAGCTGTGTGCCTTGTTATAGGCTTAGATTGATTTTGCCATGCACAGGACTTCAATCTGTTCGTTTAGGTCATGCTCCCTATTATTTAATCTGTTCTGCCTTACAGGACAACTGGTGGCAAGCATCTCAAAAACCCATGCACTTGCTGGGTCTTGTTATTCCTGACTCTCTGCCTGTCTATCCATTTTCCTCCTAAAATACATCATTACACTTCGAGTTGAACACTCCTATCATTTCTTTTGGAATGCAGCATCTATATATCAATACATGTATATATATCAATACATATCTATATTTCAATATATGGATGTGCCCTCATCCCCAGAAATGGGCTGTTGATTTAGATGGTTTGCTGGGTAATATAAATTTCTCACAAAAGAAACATATCTTTCCCTCTCTTCTAACAGAACAAAAACCTTCAAAACCTTGGAAAAGGTGTTGAAAAAGAACTGAGTGGCTATTGCATGTGAGAGAGACAGCAGTACTTTGACACACACATGCAGTAAGTCTCTTAGTGATTGGAAAGGCTGGCCACCTGGATTTTGAAACTGGGGCATGGTGATCCATCCCAGATGACAGGCCAAGCTGTGGTTTTGCTAATTTCTGTGCAGATCACGTTACAAAATGATTAAAAATTCCTCTGGAAAAATTGTACTAATATGTTGCCTAACTGTGCAGCTTTACAGAAGTTCAGGACTTTTGAAATTGTGATGCAGTCAAGCAAAATTCTAAAAGTAAGAGAGCAACAGCCATAAGGTTTGGATAATTGTTGATGGTGAATCACTGTATTTTAACTCAGTAACCTGATCAACTTATCAATAACCATTTTTAAAAAGTATTTCAGTATGGTAAATTCCTTTAGTAGTCTGGCTGGCTTCTACAGTAGCTACTGGTTTTTTTTGTTTTGGTTAGATTTGTTTTTTGGGTTTTTTTCATGGTGCAGAATCAGAATTTATCTAAAGCATGGCTGTAACTGGCATTGCAGGTAGGCTTTTAGCTCATGCAGTAAGAGTACCTGTTCTGACTTAACCATCAGATGACTACAAAACCATGATTTTATTTTTTTTCGTTAGCAAGCATGATTTTCTTCAAAGTCATAAGGTTTAAATTAAAACTATTGTTTGGGGGGATAATGAAGGGATGAGAAAATTGAAATGAAAGTGGTAGTAAGTGGATGAGGAAATGCAGTGGATATTTTTCACCTGTGGAAGCAGTTGAATTGCAGTTGAATTTGCATCATATAAATTAGTAAAGTCTATTTAATGTGAGGTTTTACTCCATTGTTCCTAACAGCAGGTCTGATTTGATGGGGGACTACACCAAGAACTGTCCAGGCTACAAAACCTTTAACATTTTACATTAGTACCTTAAAAAGGCATTGTCCTGGATTTGCACTGTACTGCTGGAAACAGCAAAACATTGACATTTCAAAATAGAATAAGCATCTTAACCTTGTAAGAGCTGTAATACACTATTTACTGTTTTGTTATTACGAGCCCTGGGGCAAACTCTAAAAGAAAGTCTAAAAAGCAGAAGCCTCAAATTACCTTCCTGCAGGATGGAAGTAAATTGCTTGACCTGATTAAAACCAAAAATACAGGTACCTGTAAGTGGGTAGAGAGGACCTTTAAAACACCAACTTCATAGCATTCCATTGAGAAAACATCATTCTCCCAAGAGCAAATTAAAGAAAGAATTCTTCAGGGAAGTACAGTGTTCAGTACGTGTCTAGCAAATGTTAAACACAAATGGTAACAGATGTGACTTTTGCCCAAATGGCAGAAGGACAGAAGGGGGCACTTATCCCACAGCTTCTACTCTGGAACAGACAATATTTTCTTTTCTGCTTGCTTCGGATTTGTGCTTGAAGAGGAGTAAATAGTCAGAGAAAAAGGCCAAAGACAAGAAAGGTCAGTTTTAGCTCCCAAATGCAGCTGTATGCAACAGTAACAGCAAGCTTAATCCTCTCCCCTTCTATGGCAATACAAGGAATTGGTGAACTGCAAGGAAGAGAAAACTACCTGCAAGGGATTAGTGAGAACAGAACTACGTCTTCCAGCTGGCCTTATCAGGAAGAGAGGTCTGATTTATGTGGGAGGAGCAGAGAACACACACCAGCAAACCCACCAGTTCTGGTCTCAGCTGTAGACTACATTTAAGGAGTCTAAAACATTTGCTGCTGAAATTACACTCTGGAAAGAAGCTGAGGAGTCACCATGGATTGTTTTCTGGAATTATCATGTCCATGTGTGGCAATAGGCAACAGAAGATGACAAAATGTTGAGCATTGTCAGGAAGAACCTTGAGAAAAAGGCCGAGGGTTGTGTTTTGGCTCTGTAAAACCCTTGGTACTCGTGCCTTGAATATTTAATGCAGTCTCGATCTCCATAACCCAAGACAGATGTAGCAGATTTGGAAGCAGAGGAGAGCAACAAACACAATCAAGGGATGAAGTATCCCGCATGTCTGAAGGGTTTGAACAGCCTGGGATCTTTAATTTGGAGAGGAGAAGGTGTTTTGGCAGGCTCTGAGGTTTACAAGATGATGAATGTTGTGGATTGGGTGACTGCAGGACAGTTCCCTACCCCACCGTGCAGTATTAGGCGTACTTGTTAAAACTAGTGGGACTGCTGCCACAGGAGTTTGTAGAGGTAGAAGAATGAGTGGGTGGTTGCAAAAGATTCTTAACAAATTCCTGAACAGATTCATGAGCAGATACTAAAGGGAGTATGGAGGCACATACTGTCTGATGTGCCTCATACAATGGGTATGGAAGTTGGGATGAACAGGTGAATGAATGGATTTGAAAAATGATCCAGACTCATATGAGTCCCCCTGCTGATGAACAGCTCTTTTTGCTACTGTCAGGGTGGAATGCTGGGCTAAATGAATCCTTGCGGTTTCATCCAGTAGGGATTTTCTTGCTGATTTTAACAGATACAAAAGTAATGATATACTGTTCTTTAATTCAAGTCATTCCTTCAGGCATAAGTTTGAAAGTTTAATTAATTTCAAAATCCTAATAATCTTTCCTTTGTTAGTATTTTCATCTTTAGCTAATTCACGTAGTAAAGGACAAACGGTTTTTTGGTTGTTTTTTTAACTATAGACCTGTCCTTCCAAATAGAGGCAGGACTTAATTATTCCATGCCTACTGTATCTCATATATATACTCATCTCTGTAAGTGGAGCACACACTTTTTAAAAAAGTAACTTTGGAGGTGACAAGTTGGGCACTGAAAAGCAGGAGAGTCTGTGAATTTCATGTGTGCCACAATTCCCTCTCAGTGTTTTGTCCGGGGTTTAACACCCCAGTCATGCTTGTCTTGTTGCCTCTGTGCAACCCCAGAATGATGGAGCTGGATCTCCCTCACAGGAACTACCAGCTCTGCAGGGCTCCCCCGTGGGCTCTGCCTCTTCAGAAAACTTGAGTGTCAAAGACATAACACACAGAATGAGACAATTGTTGCAGTCCTTTCATATTGTGCCCTGCTTCAAGAGAAAGCCTGACTGCCCCAATGTCACAATCTTTATTTCTAGAATCCATGGTCATTAACAGATAAAATGAAAACACAATAGAACTGGTGATAGGATGTTAATAACATTTTGTTCTTATTATCTTTCCTGAAAGTTAAAGCTTATGTGATGTTTCATAACTCCTCTGTGAGATAAAGAAGAGGGATAGTCATATTCTCATTGTACATGCAAATACACTACCATTAATTGTCTTGAGGCTGTATCGCCTATCTAGATTGCACAAGAGGTGATTGGATGATCTGGAACCTCAATTTACCAATTCTTTATACTCTTTCCTATCCCCTGGTGGATGTTGTTTTCACTGGAAATTATGATAAAATAAGAAATTTCTTATGCTTAAACAATACTCCTACTTGCTTTATGACTGCAGTCTGGCTATCTTTTGACTGTCCTCCCTCGTTATCATGTGAATGTCTGTTTTAATTTCTTTTGCTGTGAGTATATCTGCCTGGAAATTTCCATCCAGCTTGCTATAAAAACAAAGAGGACATTGTTCCCAGAAAATATGTTCTCTATACCACTGAAAGAAGTTTTCCCTTGGTGTTAATGTGTCTATACACTCCACTTCCCACTACTGTTTTAGCTTGATTGTATTCTGTGCAGGTTCTTACACTGCAGCCAAGACTGTGGTGTCTGAATACCTTGTACAGCTAGGCACCCATCAGGGTGAGCTATGGCGACCAAGTTTCCACTCCATTCCCTCTTCTCACATAAAAGCACGTTATATGGATCTGGATGAACATATTCCACAGCTGCTGATTGTTTTTGAGCTTCTGCAAATGAAAGTAAGGTCAAAGAAAGAAGCATTACAGTAATGCTTGAGTGTTGATATTTTTGGTCATTCTTAATCCTAATTTAAATGTTTCAGGCTCAGAGATGAAAACAGAGGTAAAATTATGCATCCTGAACCCAGGAGCAGCACACCTAAAATGAGGGAGTGCTCAAAAAGCACTGCTGTCCAGATAGTAACTGAAAATTCCCAAAGATGTGTCAGTACTTAAACTTATTGTATTGAATACTTATTTGCAAAGACTTGTCATAAATACTGATTATTATGATGTAATTCTGTGGCTGAGTAGGTAAATTGCTGCTATCAGAAGAATGTCTTGGCTCTGGCTTTCTATCCACAGAAGCACCACTGTGCACTGCTTTTTGGGTCTTTCCAATTAAGTTTGGGGGCAATGGCCTGGAAGTACTTACAGATTTTATTATTTGTGGCCATATAATGTAACTTGTTATAGAAGACTTCACAGCTGTGAAACGTAATTGGGGGAATTCAGCAACATACATTGCCAGACAAATGTCAGCAGGTCCTTACCAGGTTTACTGCAAACTGCTGGAGAAGCACTTTACTGCAGTCTGCTTACTGAGATGTTGAGAAGAGATACTGTCATTTATGATGTCTGAAGAGCTGTGTCTTCACCTGTAACTTCAGTTGCCAGTGCTGCTGCACAAACAAAGTTGATGGAGCACATTATGGATTTTTCACTTGCCTGGAAGAGGAAAATCAATTTCCATCTAATAGAGCAGGGGGTCACTAAATACTACTAGCTCCACTGTGGCACCGTAGACTTAAGCAGTCCTCCTGTGAGACAGAAAGGAGTAGGGAACAGGATCCTGGAGTTCATTAGTACACAGATAAATAGAGAGGAAAATTAGACACTGAAAAAATGATCTGAGAAAAGAGAGTAAGCCACAATTTTTAAAAAAATATCAGGACATAAACTCTGCACACAGGAGCTGGAACAACTCCATCTGAGTCAGACTTGCTACATAATTTTCTTATGATGGAAAGCTTGAACTTGCATGCACACAGTAAATCTACCACAGGTGAGACTGTAGGTCATTCAGTAGAAGAGTGCTGCATCTCTGAGTGACATATAATGTTCTGCAATTGAAAGAAAGTTTAAAATGATGTAGGCAGCTCACTGCTGGAACATATTTAGGAGACATAGGTATGAATAAATAAGCAAAGGAATAAAAGGAATCCATATAATATCCTAGAAGCTAACTGAATGAAGCTGTGCCATTATCCTTGTGTTATATAGTCATTTTCTTATTGGGGGAATGACCAAGAGAGTTTGTGGGACACAAAAGACCTGCATACATCTATGAATAAAAGCTGAATATACTTTGAAACTGTGATAAAATAATCAGTTTATATTTGTGTAAAAAGAGGTTTTTTTGGTTTTTTTTTTTAGTATGAGAACATGGCTGAATGTCCTGTACTTGTTTATAGCTGCCAGGTGACAAATTCATTATAGGAAAAAGCACACACCTGAGGTTTAGTGTTCAGACTGCTGTTCAAAGCTGGCAAGCTTTGCTGCTGATAGGTGTGGTAGGTGTGTGTTTGTGTGCTATCCTTTATCTTGCTGCAAAGGGGAGGTCGGGCTGAAGCAACCCGGTGAGCCTGATCACACAGCTTCCCTAATGGGTGGTGGTGACCCTGTGTGTTCAACAGCTGAAAGAGGAGCCACCCAAACCCAAATTGACTCAATGAGGAAATATCAATGCCTTTGGAAGTGTTTCTGTAGCATCTGTACCCTCTAAGGGAGAAACACTGCTTTGGGAATTGCAGAAAGATATAGGAACACAATAAGGAGGAGCCAAAGGACTTTTGTTTGCAGATGTAGGACAAGCAGTTAGTGCAGTGAGGCAACTAAGTAAGGCCAGACAATTGAGAAGAAAAGGGACTGTAGAAGTCAAAAAAACAAATCCTAAGAAGTTGTCACTCTCATCATGTCTGATTTATTTTCCAGATATCCACAATGAAAATAGTGTGGATCACTCTACTCCACAGAAAGGCATGTAAGGAAGAAAAATATACATAAACCTGAGGTGCCTTCTCATTTCAAACATTCCCTTTTTGTGCAAATTGCTCAGTTGACTTTAGGAAGGATATCACTTTCAGTGAATGATGTCAGAGTAAAGTCTTAAACAGCTCATCGGTGGATAAAACAGAGTTATATTGCTGTCATTCCAGCTCAGGATCAGTTAGAACATGTCACAGTTTTACTAGGAGGAGTTTACTCGTTACCAGCACTTGCAGCAGTAGACTGTCATGGAAGCAAACACTTGCCAAAGCAGAGTCAGTAAATCAAAGGGAGATGTTCTTCAGGAAACAGGCTTGGCTTTTTTCTTTCTAGGTAGAAGTATCAGACAGTAACAAAAGAACTATTAAAAAAAAAAAAAGTGAAAAAGGAAAAAAAAATGTACTCCCTTAATTTAATTGCATTTGCTCAGTACTTTAGAGAATTTATGAGAGTGAGACATATATATCTACTAAGCGTCTATTCCATCTTGAATTATATTCTCTTGGGTCAAGTTTTTGGAGTTTCACTGCACAGGCAATGAAGCAAAGAATGGATCCAAATTGGTTTTAAATTAATCAAACTCACAGTTAAAAAGCAGAGCATCATCACTTAGGTTAAATGTCAGTTGTTCATCTTCACTTTCATGTATTTTTTTGAACTTACCATAATTGACCTTTTCAAGTGTAACACCCAGTTAAAACCTGGAGAAAATGACAATATGATAAGAGAAGGACAATTTCAGTTATGACAAAGTCGTTATATAGAAGATGAGATATGAAGATGTTAATTAATCTCTTCTCACCATTTTCCACAGTAGGGCGATTACACTTTCGGAGTGATGCTAGTTGTAATGGATGTGATATCACAGCTGAATTAAAGGTGGGCAAAGAAGGTAGAAAAGTGGCTTTAAAAGGAGTGAGAAGAGCTTCGTTCAAAGCTACAGAAGGGAGTGGAAAGATTATAATGGATTTCTGTGAGTTTTATATCGGGCCTTTAGAGCAAAATTGGAAATTTCTTCAGGTTTAGATAACTTGAATAAGATTTGCCTACTGAATTGCATTTGAATTTCCCTCTTTGATCCTCTTTTTTTTTCAGTCACAGACTGTTCCTTGTTAAAATAGCACAAACCTTCTTTGGGAAAAAGAATGAAAGAACCTTGTTTGGGGCATCCCCGAGTAAGTACGCCAGCCAAGGAAATTTCTTATACGCCCCTCCTTGTCCATGTCACTGCAGCCTGATTCTTCTTGCTGTGCCTCTGAATACAACTAGCATCTGGCAGCAGGCACATTTTTGTCTCAGCTTATGGGAAAATTAATTTTTTGAAGTAAGCTGTGAATGTTTAGGACACACTAATAACTTGTCTTGCTTGACTGCATGCAGAGCATGTTGGAGAGTAAGCTGTGGGCTAACTGGGAGTCAGGAAGTGCATGCACGGGCAAGGTTTGTGCCAAGAAGGAATTGCTTCCCTTAATATTTGGCAGATGAACGATATCAGTGAAGTCAATGGGTCTGTTCACAAACTTACACACTTTGGCAGTTTAGGGGCACGCTCCTCAGTTGCTGGGCTGCAGAAAGAGAGCTTTGGCCTCCTTCAGTTAAACCAAGTGACAATAACCTCACTGGTTTTAGAGGGACAAAACACAAATGAAAAAGCTAGATTGTCACAGTGAATAGTGTTGATCAGAAGTCTTATTTCCAATGATTTGTTGTCAGCTTGGGACCATGCAAGTTATTCTGGGATGGTTCTTGTATTTCTAGCACAACCAAATCTCCCATTGGCTTCACACCGTATTTTACTGAAAGTAGCGTTGATTGAACATAGGTTTGGTCTGCATCATTATCCCAGCTTTCCCCAGTGAACTATGTTATTGGTTTTTAACTGGCATTGTGTGTGTCAAACGTTTAGTCACATCTGCTACTTAAAAGGTCTTCCTAGATCATTCATCATTTCTTCCTGAATCTTCAATAATTAATAAAATCCTTTGAATCAAATAATGACATTAGCACTACAAATAAACTGAGTGCTTTCATTACACTTCACATATTTTATTTTGGCTTTCATTGTTATGAGAACCAAGCAGCTTTGTACATGTGGGAAACAAAACCAGTTTTATCTGGAAGACTATTTAATGTTTTATGAAACTAAAATGAATCTGTGCTTAATAATGTGTGGACTCAAAATGAAACCACTCAGTCCTTCTTGGGGGTGAGAATACAGGCACTTTCAACAGTGAAAAACAGATTTAGGAAAAAAAACCTTCTTGTTTTGAACAAATCACACAGTTTAAAATTTCCTGCCTAATACAACATGTACAAATTAAGGTATATAATGCAGAACCCTACAAATCCCACTAAGGGTGATGGAAATCTGTCCACTGATTTCAATCGAGTGTTGACTCAGTAATTTTGAAGACAATTAATAATTTCACAAGAATATGCAGTCTACAGAACTGGGTTTAATCCCCACCCATCGCCGGAAACATGACCTTCATCAACACAGTCCTTCACCCCATGACCAAAATTATTCATGTGTAGGATAGGAGATACTTGGGCATGTGAACATTCTTGGACATGGCATGGGGCCCATATAGTCTTCCAAAATTTTATCATGTGCCTTTATTTCATTTCACCTTTAATAAGGAGATTGTAGGCAACTTTTGTTTGCAGATATAGTGCCATGCATTTAGGCTACTAGACAGCTTATTATGCAAGGGCCTGTGTGTGGGAAGTCCTGAGGGGCCAGAACTATAGGCCAGTGGCACCCCCATTAGGTGCCCCCAAATTTTCTTAGATTCCAAAGTTTAAGAGAAATGCTGTTGAGTTGGAAGCATGAGGGGCAGAATGTGACAAAAAAAGGAAAAACAGTTGGCAGTTTTTCCAGATCAGGTCATTTTCATTGGAATAAATAGAAACACAGTTTTTTTCTGTACCAACTTTTTCTCTCTTTGCAGCCATCAGAACTTAGTCATGGCAGAAGTAACTTGACAATGAAGAAACAGCAGAGGATAAAGGAAAACAGCAAAACCTCTGTACACATACCAGAAAACAAGATGTATTTCCTATTCTCTATATTAATGAAAAAAGATAAGAAAAACATGGAAACACCACACAAGAGTCAAAACAAGAAATGTGTGCATATACAGGCTAGAGTCCAGGACCAGGAAGCAAAAATGAAAGCAAGGCCCTTCCATTACCCGACTGGAACCCACAGCAGGAGGCTGGAAACTCTGTACTTCTGAAGTGTGAAAGGAATTTGATAAGCCTTATGTTCCTAAAATGAATGAGAAAGCAGAAAGTTATTCTCTCTTTTTAAAATATCAATTCAGAAAGTAGAAGAAAAGATTAGATGATTATGATGAAGAACCAGGAACTCTTCTGTTCATATATGCCCTGATCATCAGAAAAGATAGAGAAATAACTCATAAGAAGAAACATTTATGATTTGCTGATCCTATTACTGAATGGACATAGAGTTCAGGAAAATGAATTCCAGTGATAAAGATCAGGAACCCTGCAGCACTGAGTCCAGTTCAAAGAAGAAAGGGATTGGAGGTTATCTGAGTAGACACAGCTTATTTTTCTGTACTATGACAAGCTGTACTATATTACAGACATCCAGAGATGACTTTTTTCCCCTTGCCTCACTTCACTTGGATGTGAAAGGATCATGTTTATGATACTCAGAAGAATTTAAAATAATAAGTATTTTTTAGACTGATGTTCAGTTTAATTTCCAGTGTTTACTTTTCTTTTTAAAAGAAGTTGCATTTTTAAAACTAAATCTAGTTTTTAAAGTTCACTTTCAAAATGTCAAAATGGAACACAATGTGTTGGATGTTTCATATTTTTTTTAAATTTCCTCAAATTTGGAATTTTCATATTTAATTTTGCTCAATACATACTTGCAGTTTTCAATGCACAATATATTTAATTAACAGTTTTTGAGAAGAGAAAGAAAATAGAAAGCTAATAACTGCAATAAGATCGGTGCAGGAAGGAAAATCATATCTGACTTGAGTTCTCCATTGAGTCAGAAAGAAAATATAAAAGGGCTTGTAGTTACTGATGCTGAGAGATTGATGGATGTGGGGAAGGCTAGGGATGACTGTAAGAAGGTTAGGATCCCAGTTACCAGAAAATATACTCTCCACTGGCCTGGAGACCAGCTGCTGTGTGACACAAGTGATAATTTAAAGTAACATCACAATCATGGATGTAAGCAATTCAAATGTCAGTAGGTCAATTCATGCTGTATACTGAAATCCACAGAATAAAAAATTAGATCACCTTTAATTTGCAGCTGCTGGCTTGTAGAAATTCTACATAAAGTTGAACAGTAAGGCTTTTTAGGTAATGGAGTTGATTATAGTCCAGTATTTATGTCTCTCATACAGAGCTGTTTGGACTTTAATATTTGCAAAGGGCTTTGAAACAGCAACAAAGAAAGTATAATTTTGTTGTGTGGAGGTAAAGGCTTTCTTGGTGCTTGGGAAATAAGAAGTGATCATTTCCTCACTTAGTACAGTGAAGTTCATTTAAAGAAATAACAGGAGAGGGACTACTCCCCACACAATTCATAATATTTAAAGAAGCCTAGAAAATTGCTTTCACATACAGCTTAGTGAAGTAGAAAGACAGAATCAGATTGTCCTTGGTATTGATATTGACTTGTAAATATAAAAAAATAAAGAAGTAAAAAATAAAGGTGTAAATAAGGTGATAATCTTTAGTATTAATAAAATCTCAACTAGACTAATTGACAGAACTTAGGAAGCATGTATGTAAGTTAGAGGTCACTCATCTTCATCAGTTTTATACTGAACATCTGATCCAGAAGACCAAAATACCAGACCTAAGATAATGTTCTTTGGTCATACTTGCTGAAAGGAAAGAAAAACACTTGAAATCATTATACGTTATTAAAATGGACCAGTAAGAAGTAAACACTACATAGACAATAATTTCAGCATGACACCGCTGTTAAGAAGGTACAAATCTGTCCTCCAAAAAAAAAATGCCAGCTTAAAAAGTATGGAGACATAATGTGCCTGTAATCTCTGACACAGCATGGGTATCTACAGAGTACATAAAATTTATTTTTCTCATTAGCAGAATGAAATGAATGTCAGTCAACCCTCAATTTAGTTTTCAAGAAGAACAAAAATGAAGTGTCAATGAAAAAAGGCTCATACTCATATTTTATGCCAAAATTAGGAGAAAACCAGCACCTCACTGCTACTGAACTTTGATTTCCACTTACTCTCCTGGTCAGCTCTTTCATCTTATATTCAACAGGCTTGACACTGTGGTTGCCTCCTGTCTAACCTTGCATCCGTTTCCCTCCTACCCTTCCAACATCTAGCAGTTTCCATTTAAAGCATGTGGCACATGCTGTGCTGTATATAGAAGTGTGAGTTACCACTCCAAGTCCAGCCTAAACCAGCTTACTTAACTGGAAGCAAAATGGTTACAAGTTATGGCACACTGCCCAGGAAGCACTGCTAACACTGTTATAACAGACTAGCTCAAGCATTCATGTGTTCTCTTGCACCTTAAAATCATACCCCATCTCTTCTGAAGCACATGCAAAAACTGCATTGATCATGTGCATTTCCCGTATAACTTCTCAACAGTATTTTGAACCCCAAAGCAGATAACACTTATTTTTTTACATGGCATGCTGAACAGGAAAGATTGTAAAATATCAAATTAAAACATGTGAATTTTCCTGTTAAGTGTAATAATCACCTCTATGACTTACACATAGAAAAACATGAGTCATGAAATATACAAGCTTCTCCGTTTCGTTTGCTTACCCTATAATCATTGCTTCCATATTTCAAGGCATTGAATTCATATTGATTATATTGTGCATCTGTGATGGCTCTCACTATAACTCTGCAAAAACCTCTTCTAAGAATTAATTTTACTCAAAAAAAAAAAAAATTCTTTTAACGTAGACAGAATAGACTTCATGGATTTAAGGATTTGTTCATTTTTAACTGTACTCCTCTGAAATCCCTGAAAAAATAAATCTACAGACTAACATAACTGAAGTGGCAGTGAGAAGATTATGCCAGACTTTAAGGATGTCCTGATGGCCTATCAGTTGGTATCAGTTTTCTGTCTCTTGAGTGCTGTAGAGCGTGTAATCTGTTCTGATAGGCAGATGGATGTGTGAGTTTGATCTGCTGACACAGTGCTAATAACCCCATTAGACCCAAAGATTAATGATGTATTGTGCTTTGTGCATGCATGCCTTATCCATCATGTACCTGGTTATCAGGGGCAGAAAAAAATGCAACCTTTTATGTAATCAGTCAATGCTTTGTTTATCCAATTGCCAGTAATAATGGTCTTACTGGTAGAAAAGATTCCATTCACAAACACTCTACATTTTTAAATTACGTTCCTTCCCATTTTTACTAGTTAGTACCTATAGAAATACGTATTTTAGTCTATTATTTCAAGCATTCAGTTTTGCTTTGAAGAGGTATTTTATTCTATAAAAGCTCCTTCAAAACTTCACAGGACAGCAAATGATATGAGCAGTGAGATAAAAGTCAAGAGCAAACCAAGTCATGGGAAGTGTTAATCTCAGAGATTTATCTGGATCTCAATTACCAGAAAGACAGTAAACCTAATGGACATGCTCCATTTTTAATAGCACCACAGTTTCAAATGTTTGGAAATAAATTTTTTTCCATTACAAACTATTTATACAAGGTCCAGTGAATCACACCAATTTCACAAATGTCTTGACATATGTCTTAGGAGAGAGAGAGGAAGACGATGAACCTCATGTAAAAGGAATGAGTTGTAATGGGCAGCACATACAGGCAATCAGCTTCTGTAGTGGTTAAGTGGCATCATCAGTATCACTTTGCTATTTGGTAGATAAGCAGTCACCAAATATAATTAGGCAATATTAAGCTATTTGGGCCAAGAGCACAAACTGCAAACATTTATGTGTTTGTGAAACAAAATCTTATTCCAGCAAAAAGCACGGTGGAAATTGTGGTTGACTTTATCAGAGCGGCAATTCCATTTATAGATGTTAGTGCTGCAGAGAAACATTATGATCACTTGGTTAAAAGCTCATGAAGACTTAGCATAAAATTCCTTTGAACAAATCCTGAATCCTGCCTAATGGCAATGCACTTAAAGACATCACATCTCATAGGAAGACAGGCAACTTAGATTCAAAGAATTCAAGTGCTAGGTGATCTGTCACATACCTCAAAATCTGTTAGTTACAGTACTAGACTAGTGTGAAAAATGTGCACACATTTTAATTTCAAGTTTTGTTCATTTTCATTTTATCCAACTTTCAGCTTATCTGCTAAACCAAAGTGCTGTCAAGAATGAGAAGCTTCTCCCCTCACATATATCTATAAACTGGAATCAAATCCCCTCTCAGCTTTTCCAGGTTGAGCTCTCAATGTGTTTTGCATGTCTCCCAGTCCTCTGTTCAGAACTATATTAGTTTACAGTGAGAGCTGACCTTTGGCAAGTCTCTATAGTATTGCCATTATTTATGCACAGAGAGCTGTCAATTGTTGCTGTTCAGTGACATTGTAGAAGCAAATATGGGTATCAGCTGGGGGAGCAGTTGGAGGGGTGCTGACACTACCCTCGAGTATTTTTTGCTTGACAAAATCGAAGAGCTCAGCAGGATTTTCAGGTGGTGTCTAAACTCTTGGTTTAATAGATGCCAAGCCATACAGAAGCACGTTTGCTCTCAGGGGCTTATTCCCAGCAGATGCCAGGTACAACACCTTGCCACGGGGTTTGCACGAGGCTGCTCTCTGCCTCAGTGCTGTGAGCACACAGGATGCTGTCACGGATTGCAGCTCTCAGAAAACACTGCAATTCTCAGAAATAATAAACTGGGGTTTATTTCCTCCCCCTCCTCCTCCCTGTAGGTGGGTGAAAGATGATTCTGAAGATTTTTTTTTTTATTCAGAAGCCTGATCTTTTTATTTATGTTTTAAAAACAGTACATCCATGAAGGAGGGAAGCAATTGCATTGAAGAGAATACTGAGAATGAATACAGCTAGCTTCTTAGCTAATTTTAATAGTACTTTGATAAAAGAAATATTTCTACACTATTTGAGTGAAAAAGAAAAAAAACTTTTTCAGCCTCTAATTAAATGAATATGCAGGCCTTGCACAAGATTTCTTCTTATCTGTGCTTCCTTGTGCACTGAGATACGTTATAGTTTTAATAAAGTTGCATCAATAGAATTTCATGATTTCCACATTTGCATTAGTTTTCAATTGAGCTAAATTATAGCTGTATCCTCTAGTTAATTTTGACCTGCCACATTACCACTATTATATAAAGTCAAAGTTTTAGTTAAGTAGAAAGTGAGAAGGAGAGTTAGCTTTTTTTAATCACTGAAAACCAAAATAATGTCTCTTTACCTAAAGATACCCAGAGAGAAATATATTGAATTAATTCACAGGAAACCTTACTGACAACTGGTCTAAAGAACTTTTATCTTCAATATATTTTTATATTTTAATTCATATCTTATTTTAAATCTTGTTCACTTCCTAAACCTGACACAATTACATTGGTTAATAGATAAATGCAGAAGTTTTATTTGCTCTCTCGAGCACTTTACTGAAACTTATATCAAGACTCATTACTCTTTTACCCTTAAATTTTTTTATTACACCTAAACAAGGAACAAAATTCCATCAAGCCACTCAAACATAATTTTACAAAAGTGAATATTTATTTTCCCTTAAAAAGAACTAGAAATCCTAATTAATGGGCAGCAGAATCAATCTCTACATTAGCGATTCTCATTGTGCGTGGAGCAAACTTTCTTCGACAAGTTTGACTGTCTTGCTTAAATTTCTGCACAGCTGTAGCAGCCTAAGAGGGTCAGTAAGATAGTAATTAGCAGTTATGTATTCCTTTTCCATAAGCTCCATGCCTTCCACACTTACCAGCATCTCTGCTGAGGGTAGTGTTAGATTAGGACTTCAGCACTCCCAGGGTGGCCCTCTCTTAATCAAGGAGGTGGCAGGAAACTGTTGTCTCACCTTGCAGTTGTGCAGTGCCTGACTTTAATGGAGCTGCCTCAATTTACCACACTCTAAGATGTGGCCATGTATCCAAACCCTGCTGCTCTCTCACTAAAAGCTCCACTGGAGTCAGGCGCTGCACGTCCGTGGAGAAAGACATCAGCTGTGTCTCTGCAACTGCCTGTTTCTTCTTTTCATTCTGCTCAGTATTCTGGGTTTTGAATCAAATAATTTGATTCCTTCTTGATTAATACAGCTTCATTTGGATGTTAGGTGGGCTTGCACTGGGGCGCAGGAATACAAAGCATTCAATCCTCCAGGCAATTCCAGATGAAACACTTCACAGAACTTGCCAAGATTTTTGTATTTTCACTCAAAATCCTTCCAAAACTTCCAGCAACATCTAGCGTAACCTTTGCATGTAGGCAGGTTTGGATTTTTCACGTGAAGAATATCACAGTGCAAACTCTAAAACCCAAAAAAATACAATGAGTCTCTTTCCTTGCAATAATTGCTGCAAATGGGAAGTGACTCATTCTCCTTCACTGCCCTCGCAGTATCCCCAGAACATGATGTTATTTGTTACTGCTTTTAATTCACGTAGTAAATCTCCTGTTTCCTGTTTGTTTCTGAGACAGCAGCACTTTCACTCACGCTAAATGACATTTGAGCAGTTCCTATTGTGACCATTGACAAGGCTTTGAGAATCTCAAATAGGATTTGGCTGGTTGAGAAGCCTGCCTTTGGTCTGACACAAAGATATCTCTAAGCTGTTTTCTACAACTGTGTCCTTATACAAGTAGTCCGATTTCCTCTGAATCATGCACCCAGAGTTAAGCCTCTGTGAAAAATGCTTTCCTGGGCTGGAATAAAATGGTAATTAAGCATCTCAAAGAAGAGAAGCCAAAGAGGCAGTGCTGATGTGAGGCGTTTTAGTAGGAAAGTCAGGGATTTTTCCTGTCTTCTCCTACTGTCTTTGTTACCTGCTCTTGCTGTTGTATGAAACATGAGCACTGGGGCAGATATTCCCAGGAGGGAGGCCTGAGGGGAGCTGGTAATGCAACTACAGAAGCCAGCGGTGCAAATCCAGTGGTTCTTTAACATGCTGGCCCACAAGGGGCAAAAAGCAACTTCATCATCACAGAGCATCCCAGGAAAAGAACTGTGACAGCTAGAATCACCATTATCTCTGCTCTCTGTTCCCACCAGTGTGGGATGCTGTGAAATGCTGTTCAATGCTGTGAAATTGGCAATATCCAAAGTTCAGTCAAATGCAAAGTAAACAAATGGAAACAGTAGAAATAAATATTTACTTCCTAAACCCTTGGAGTGATAGGAGCTTTCAGTAACACTTGTAATGGATTGAAGAATTATTCAAGCTACTAAAACCCTTGCCCCCGTATAAACAAAAAAATCATTCCTTCTTTAACTGCTCCTCATCCTAGGTCAGCTCTAAGGAGATCCAGGGACATTTCTTATGACAACAGTGTAGCTGTTAACTTTACACTGACTTTTTTGCTGCCTCCTAGTGCTTCGTACAGCAAATGGGTCCAAAACTTGTGCTATAAAGGAGAAGATGGAAGCAAACTGCTGCTTTGTCACAGGCTTATTTCAGTGGAACTATCTCTGGCAAAAGTACAACAAGAGATTGCATGAAGGTAGAAAACTGAGTAGGCTTTTTACTTATTATTACATGGTCATACTTCTGGGGCCCACGGTTTTACTCTGAAGGAAGAGATTTCCCACAATGAGTTTCGGACTGCCATTTTCCCACAGAAGTGAGAGACTCACTCTCCAAGTCTTCCATGCTCTTCTTACAGCTGTAAACCAGGGCATTCAGGTTTGTAAATTGACCTTTACAGAAAAATACATTTTTATTTTACATGTGATTACTTTTGTGCATACACTTTTTAGATACAGAAATAGATAGGGAGGGCACATTTTCATGTGTCTCAGCCAAAGAAGTGGGGGTAATTTATCTATGAGGTAATGAGAAGGGGATCTTTCTGATTCAGTTTTACCATGGCTTGAAGAGACCACCGTGGCAGAGTAGTCTGCAGGACATGGCTTCTCCATACTGCCTGTGGCAAATGCTCATTTAAGCATCTGAATGACTCAGGCTACATGGTGCAGCCAATATATATGTATGCAGTAACATCTGGCAAGCTACTGAAACTGAAACTGCTGACTGCTTTTTAAAGTATCTTTTATTGATTTTGTGTAAACCATAAAGAGCTGCTTTTGATTATCTGGCAAATCCACCTTCTAATACTTTAACTTTCCAGTATAAGTTTGTAACCCTCACAGTTGAAATGAGCTTTGGATTTATTAGGCAGAAAAAATCTCTTGGAAAGAAAAAGATTAAATATCCCATTGCTACTGACTTTTCCTAGAATGATCCTCTTGTATTCTGGCTTCATATAAGGATGACTTTTCATCCAGATGAATAGAGTTGCCCTTCTGAAATTTTTGAAGGAATTTATCCCACATATCCCATTATCATTCATAATGGATTCATAGAAGTGATGTGTCTGCCTTTCAACAAATAAGCAGGTGTTTGTTCACAATTTTGTTCTTGACAATATCCTTGACAAAGGACTATGTCATTTTTAGACTGGCACCTTGCAAAAAGAGCATCTTAAGTTAACGTGCATTTTTGTCTCAAAAATATATGAAAGATATTGAATCAGCCCTTTCCTGCAGTTCTGTACACTATTTTCTTAAAATAATCACATTTTTGTGTCCTCTGCAAAAAATGTTATATCTGATAGAAAAATAAAGTGCTTTGTTCTTGAAATTGGAAGGGGGAGAGTGGTGTCCTGTCCAAAAAAATGAAGAACAAGTTAAGAAAATGCAGGCAAGGCTGAAGTCAAATACTTTCTGACCAGATGTAGCAAATACTTTTTCAACTACTTTTCAATTTGAACTTGAGGTTATAGAACATACAGGTTCTGGCTGTGTTAAAAACCAGCCACTCTCTTTCACAAGGTTGCTTAAGAAATTGTATGAAAAGGAATGTGTCATTCTCCTGAAATGTGTCATTCTCCTCAACTGCAAAAAATTTGAGCTGAAAGGTCAGTATAATAGGTTAGCTATAATTCCGCCCCTCCAATTAGGTTTCTTCTGTGCCTACAGTTCTAAAGTTTTGCGGTTTTTCCACCATGGTTAAATACCTTCTGATTCACATTTAATCCCCCCTCACCATTAGTGTATGTTAATAGCAGCTCTCCTTCCCTCCAGTGTTCTCCCTGGATCCTGAGAACAGGCAGATATGGCAGAATCTCACCAATGTTCAAAGAGCAAGGTGTTACTACTATTGACCGTGTAGGACTGCAGAGGTTTGCAAAAAAGACAGACCCTCTTTTTTTCCGCACTGTGAAACAGCAAAGAAAGACAGTGACTTTGTTGGACAAGGAGCTGAACACCAGTGAATTTTCATCTGCTGTCACCTGCTTGACAAGGTGACTCAGGATAAAGAGCACTTTTTGGGAAGATGAATTTGCTGTTTTGCTAAGAAATTTTTGAACTGTCACCCTTGGGCACTGCATAAACTTATACAAATTGTTTCCAGACACTAACCTTAGAGCATGATATCCATCACACTAATAGGCTGTAATCCAGCTTTAACCCAGTCAGGCACAAAATCTTCTTAGCCACAAAATTTAACCATGGTGTATATAAAGAATTTGAGAAACAAAATATGTACAATAAAACTTTGTGTACATTCTGAACTTATTTTAGTGCTCTGAGGGATATATTTATTTAGCCACAACAGAAAAAAAGACCTCAAGCAACTCTATAAAGCTGGGCTAGTTAACAACTGCGTCTTCATAATTGTGTCACTGTTTAAACATCTCAGATTTGAAAATTAGTCATACACATGTGCACGTTCCCATGCATATCTCCAAAACAAAGTAGATGCCTAATGGGTAATGTGTGACTAAATTAAAAAGAAAAGCAGAGTCACTATTTGCCATAAAATATATTCAGAAAAGAAATATGCTATACAAATCATATATTTAGTAAGGCTTGCCCTTTTTCTGCAGAAACACACAGACCAGAAACTGGTAGTAAGACAAAAAGGTGTGTATTTTGTGTTCTGCATGAACTTGAAGAAACCAATCCTCCCTCAATTTTTCCAGCCCGTTAAGCACCAGTTACAGCACAGAGCCACTGATGGCTGTGGTGATTCAGATTAGGTGACAGACAGAAGCGATACTGCTGAATGGGTTTTATGGTGCCTTCAGGTAAAATCTTTGTGTCTCAGAATAAAGGTAGCTGCATTAACTGACATCTACAAGTGTTACATTCCTTGCTGGCTGTGCTCAGCTCTGTTGCCTACCTTGCTGCTGGAGCAGTGAATGGGTCACAGAATGCTCTCAAGCACAGGTAGGTGTTGTGCTTGGTGATTTCTGAAACTTATTTTCAAACTTCCTCTTGCCTTCTAATATGAACCTTATAGCATCTCTTGTGCAGCTCTCTGGAGACTGAACGGCTTCCTGTGGGCATTGCTGCTTTCATGGAAACATGGGAGGTTGTAATCAAACAACCAGGAAGGGAGAAAACTTAGGTGGAAAATCCAAGGTTATTTCTTCCACTATTTTTACGATTTCTGTCTCTGTAGGCTACACCTTTACTTCAGGATGCATCCACACACACATGAGAAGGCAGGTTGTTGCCCAAGGTCTTTCTGAGGAGTCTTTTATACCCAGGCTCTTTATGGATATTGGCATCATAGAATCATGGGATGGTTTGGGTTGGAAGGGACCTTAAAGATCGTCTATGTTCAACCCCATTGCCTATCTTCCACTTGACCAGGTTACTCAAAGCCCCACGCAGCCTGGCCTTGATGGGGCATCCACAGCTTCTTTGGATGTGTTCCACTGTCTCACCACCCTCATAGGAAAGAATTTCTTCCTAATATCTAATCTAAACTGACCCTAATTCAGTTTAAAGCCATTCCCCCTTGTCTGTCACTACAGGCCCTTGTAAAAGCCCCTCTCCAGCCTTCTTGTAGGCCCTCTTCAAGTCCTGGAGGGTGCTGTGTCTCAGGTCTGGTCTCCAGGCACTTTTACCCATGCTATCCGTGTCCTAATCTGATAATGGCTGCAACTACCCTTCTCTAACACTATTTAATGGAGAAAAATAAGAGTCAAAATTCACTGTTCCTTAGCAATTCTAGACAAGAGGAAAATAGAACAGATCCAGTCTTATATATGGTGGTTTAAACTTGACACTGCTATTTTCTGGTGAGCAATTACTCTCGATTTATATACATGTAACGAGACTAGAATTCTTTTTCTGGGAGAGAGAACTCAGCTCCCAATCAGAAAGAAGTAATCTTTGAAAATAATAAATCACTACTTGCTGTTACTTTTACCAGTGTTTTCTCTAAAAAGGGAAAAAAGCTACCTGCTGGAATTTAATGCAATGCTTTTTCCCCTGGAAGTTTAAACACTTTCCCCACTATCATACTTTTTCTGTTATTCTTCCTCTTTTGGATAGTAACTTTTTATCCTTGGCAGCATGTTCCTTAAATAGAGCCCCTGAATTATTCCTACATAACCTGCATCAGAGCTCTCCAGATTGTGTAGCTTTCATTCTGGAAACCTGCCAAGGTCAGGGAAAGACAGGAATAATTCCAAGCCTACCGTACTTCTTTGGTGATAAATACAATCTGGGGGATTTGAATTTTTGCTCATCAATGTTGACTTTTCACTTAAGACTCTTTTTATGAAGTTTCCTCACCCTACTAGCTTGTCCTTGGAAACAAAAAAGTTCACCCACTCTGACTTTTTTTTTTTTTCTTTTTGTCTTTTTAAAGGAAGACAGAAACATAAGTAGAAGGAAGTAAGAGAGAACTCACAGCTAAGGACCTGTAGTACTTGGGAATCTCTTCAAGTCTTGTCTCACAAATATCTTTGTGCTTGACCCCTCTCAAGGTTTGAAGAGACTATGCAACAGAAAGGACCCTGGGTGACTCATTCGCAGCCTGAATCTCAACATTGAAGTGTTACAAAACTGGTTCTTGGGAATATCAGCTTTCCTGAAGGTCAGTAGCATACAAAGGTGTAAGCCAAATCCAAACCCAGACTTTAGGCAGTCAAGTTATTTGGTGCCTAGGAAAGCTTTACCTATTCCTAGAGACTGGAGAAAGAAAACAAAACCAGCATAACTGGTTTTGGCTTCTCTTACTGTCCCATTTCTCACTATGATATTTGTGGCTATTAAATCACACTTTTTTCAAGGGGAAAGCAGCACAGAGAGACAGTTAATGGTAAATCAAAGTCCTGATCAATGTCTGCTGAAAATAAGTTGTAACCACCACAGTGAAGCAATGCAATAACACAACAGCCATCCTATTTTTCAGTCCATGACACTTCTGAAGCATATACCCACAAGGCAGAGCATCAGCTTTCCCAGTAATATTCCTGAGTCAAGCAGGCAGACATTCCAATTTAAACCTGTTACACTTGAAATCCTTTTTGCTTAACACTTGTTCACCCACCTTTTAGATAAAGGACTAGCAATTCCTGTAATAAGTCATGGGGAACTTCCTGCAGTTTGAACACAGCTTTCCCCTGGCCTGAATAGAAAACTGCTTTAGATATCTGCAGCAGCACTGCAGGAGGAGTACAGTGTGCAGCTGACCACACCACAGGTGATTAAATCCAGGTGAGGGGGAACTATGGTTAAGGCCTCTAGAACAAGCTCTGAGGCCACTGATTTGTATCCACAGGTTATCACACCTTCCTCAGATGGACTAATTAACTACAGGCAGGAAAAAGTGCTCCTGCCAGAACTAAGAATTGCATCCCTCCCATTAAACACTTATCCATTGAAGTAACTGCCCTCAGTTAAGCCTGTTAAGCAGCACTACCAGGTGGAAAAACATAGGGTTTTACTTCATCCCAGCCAGCTCCTGGCCATTTTTAGGATTTGTTACAGTTGAATTTGTCTATTCACAGAACGGATACTGTGCTCAAAATTTAAACGTAACTTTGGACTCATCTACCTTTGTTAGGAGCCAAGTCTAAATAATTGGTGTGTGCATATATGTAGTGCCAGGGGAGTGGAGATGTGGCCTTGTCAATCAACACTGCCCCTGCAAAAGCAGCATGGAAATCCTGCAGCCTGGCTGATGTGTCCATGAGAATTAACTCAGAGTTTCACCAGACGCTGAGAAAGGATACACATTCATCTGAAATTGCTGAAAAAATACATAACACCATGAATATTTTGGTAGGAGTTTTTTTCTCACATGAACTTGAAAGAAAGGCATTGCAGACACTATATCCAAATCTATATATTACTTTCACTATTTACACAGGGTGATATGTGCACCAAATATTTTTCTGTCTTCCTGTTTAGTGAAGAAACCTAACAAAACACCTGATAACTAGGTCAACAGCTTTCCAAAGAACTTTTTTGATGTTGTTTGTTTTACTTAAAGAGCTAATCTGTGTATACTTTCTACTCCTTTTAGAGTAGTAGACTCCGTTTACAAAAATCGTACTGAATTACCTTAAACAACAGATTTATTTTTCAGACATCACTTGTTCAGTAAAATGGAGGGGGATTATGTGGCTATATGCAGAGGATGTTTGGTTGCAGGGAAGTTCTTCTGACCACTCTGTAGCTGCACACTTTTTGTTTCAGCTCAGTATGGGCAGTTTCTCATCCTAATGCATGTGAAGACTGTGCAATTCAGAGGGCTGACTTTTTGGGGAAAGCTCTGTGAACAGATGCATGATGAAACAAATCCTACTGTATTCTTTGTAGGAGCACCTGATATTTTGACACTGTTGTGGGTAATTAATTTCTCCAAGGTATGAAAGAATTCCTCTAATCCTGTTTAAGATTCAACACCCTTTAGTTTAAGATAGTCCTGTGAGGGGCAGGGATCTGGATTAATGATTACTGGTTCATTCAAACTGGAGATATTCTATTATTTAGTGAAGACTTTTGCAATATGTTATCGCTATTTACTCCACAACACTTACCTAGAAACTTGGTTATTTTTTTAATGTTTTAACTCCTACATGAGAAGTTAATTAAAAATTAAAAGGTTCCAGATTTCCTGGTTATGAAACACAGAAATGAAATAATTATCTGTGAATAATTAAACTTTTAGTCATATTTTCAAGAGATTCTAATTTTTCTCCCTTTATTACTTGTAAATCTGAGGCCAGCCTTCAGTTTGGCTTTGGTTGTGATCCAAGGTATCTTCTTCAGTTCTAGAAATTCTGAGATATCAAAATCAACAAAAATAAAATAGTCTGCAACCTGTCTCCTGTACTTTTATCTCACAAATGCAGAATTGTTACAGATTTTTATACAAGTGTTAGGTTTATTCACTGCCATGTCTTGCTTACTGTTCTTTTTTTTTCAACTACAGAGAGCGTATTTCAACAGATTAACCCATGTTATCTGCTGGAAAAAAAAGCTTTAGTTGCCATTTTGAATCAAACTAATTCAGTGAAGAAAGAATGCTATTAAATTTAATGTCTATGCTGAAGTGGATCAGCAGTTGTGGTATGATTAAATTCCATGGGCTTTTTTTTTTTTTCACGAGCCTCATCACTTCACATTCTATAAACCCAGTGTATATAATGGCATAGAATACTGCCTGGGACCACTCTTCTGTATAGCTGAACCAGAAGTCATTCTGAATTGCATTTATCCTGGACTTTGCCACACACGAGAAACAAAATTACTTATATAACATTATTTCTTGTACCATTTACAATCAGCTTCCCATCTTATTAGGCTGCTTTGTTTCTCTGTACTACTGATTTTAAGCCTATCTGTGCAGACGTTGGATTTGAATGTGGCCTTCAGAAGTCCTATTCCTTGTTTTGCTGCAAACTCACTTGTGTGACCTTTGGTGAGTTCATAAATCTACTTTTGTTTCAGTTTATTTGTCTCTAAAATTGCTGTGATTAATAGATGTTGTGTTTTGTTGAGCTGAATTTCAAGATATATTGACCCAATAATCAATAATTTACCAACTAATCATAAATCCTAATATTGAGTCAAGAAGTCAGAGGGATTGCTCAGTGCACTCTTGTTACATTCAGAGGGACAACTTTGCTCAAATTCCATCCAAAGTCCAGAGGTATCTGGAGAGATGCTTTCAAGTTAGTGCTAAGTCTGATACACATGGACTTCATGAAATAATGGTTTAAAATCCTAACAACTTGAAATAAACAATTTATCCTTTCAAGTGCCAATCAGGATAGGTGCATTTGCAGATACAGTCTAATTGTTGAACCTTATTCCAGACCTTTGGGACCCAATTATCCTGCTGCTTGTAGGAGTGAAACCTAATTACCATTTTTTTAAAAAATAAGATTAAGCAATACTTGTAATTGATGTCAGGAATTTAATTTTTTAAACAGATCTTTAGCTGGCACTGTTCTGCTGAACCAACAGCATGCTGATTCACACACACACACACACACACATACCTTGAGGTGCTTGCCAGTTGTTTTTCCCTGGCAAGATCTTTTGATAGCAGACTGTTTTATTACTACTGATACAATTTTCAAAATAATAGGACCTTTCAGCTTCCACAGACTGTGGTTTCAATTCCACTAAATTCACTAAAATATGCTGATACAACCTAGTATCTGGTTACTGCATGCTGCTGCACTCTGCACCTGAGCAAGCCCTAGCCAAGCCAGTTTGAGCACAGGAGACATCTAGTCACCAGCAGTCAAGGTTTTGTACATTCCACACAAAGTAACTGGAGAGCCTGATTGAGTAATCCCCCATGAAATATCATTTTTCCTCAGCATGACTGTTTCTGGTGCTTCTATTCTCTTTGTTCTGTCTCTCTCCAAAATAAACCTCAGTAGTCAGTGAAGGCAGAGTAGAGTGTTACAGTGCAGTTACAGTTAATGACCTTTTTCTCCACCTCCTTCTCCTGAGATGAGCTGAGCATTAAACTGCCAGAAGCCTTGGACACGCATTGCCCTTGGGAAACTGCACAATCATTGACATCGCTCCTGATGCAGTATTCCCAACACTGCATCAACTCTGATCTCTGTCCATCTTTCTGTTTGCTTATGAAGCTTCCTGGAACTCCAAATGCTAGTGTAAAGTCAAGCTCACGTCCCCTCTGCTCTAAGACAAAATCAGCTGTAACTATTATACCCTTTTGAGATGTCTGGCTTAGGTTTTCTGCCTCAACCTTTAGTAATCGAGGATCTTAAGCCACTGCAGCTGCTCCACTATTGTAGAAGAGATTTGTCCCTTCTTTGCATCAACCCTTCACTATTATGGTGTTCCTGCTGTAATCCTCTGCATAATGGGCTGCTTTTGCTTGAGCATCTCTTATTATGCCCAAGAGAACTCTGCAAGCAGGATATACCTCATGGAATGGGCTACAAAAAGTGTTTATAGGTTGATATGGGCAGTTACCAATTTAAGCATTGCTATCCTTGCCACACCTAATGAATCTGTGTCAGCTAGGCAGTTATCAGTCAGGACAGAAAGTATTAACATCCATTGCTTCTTGGAAAAGCCTGGGTTGCTCTCTACTGATTTTCTACCTTTTTCCTAGGTTTATGTCATTATTTTGAGTCCTTGAGTTGCTAGTCGCTGCCATCTCAGCAAGTTCACTTCTCTACAGCCACATTTCTTGTTTTCCATGGTTTTGAACTGAATTACTTTCAAACATCTTCTTACTAAAACAGAATCTAGATTTAGCTAGATTTGCTACACAAAGCTAGACCTTGGGTCACATGAACCTGAATCACTGGGCCATTGGTTGCACTGCAGCCCTCTCTCTTTTCTATGGCTTTTATTTCACTCTTTTCCCATAGGTCCCATTTTCTAACCTCTGATAAGTTTAGTTCCTGCCTTAACCAGAGCTGAGTAAAGGAGAAGGGTGACTGTCCAGGTATTCAGGACTATATTTCTGCTTATTTAACAATTATCGATCCTGTGTTTTCTTACAGCAAATACCTGATATTGCTACCTCGTGCTGATATTTGGAAAATAACCACATTTCTGAAAAGAGGCTACTGAATATCTTTTGCATCCTGCAATACGTGCAATTCCTTCTATCTAAGCATATATTTTAGAAGTGTATATTACTGAATTTCATTCTATATTTCCAGACCATTTCTCTGGTTTTAGCAAGATTCTTTCAAATTTTTGGTCTGTAAAGTTTTTGCCACATGCAAATGAAATACTCTTTCTCAGTATTATTTAATTCCTAATGAAAATATTAATAACTTCATACTCACAAAAAATTTCCATGAAACCCCAGTTGATGTATCCTCCCATTCTGGTATATTATTGATCCCCACACTTCAGTATAATTATTTAAGGGTATTTGCATCCTCAGGGAAGTGCCCTGAAAGCCATGCTTTTTAAGTATGTTTTGGAAATTATTACTTGAGATGGTATAAAAAAACCTAAGTACAGTCAACCTGTATATGATTGAAACTTCTTTCTGCTCTATGGAATGTGCCTGTTAACATTTCATAGGTAATAGACTGATTTGACATGACTTGGTAATACACAGACCTGTATTCTGACCACTGTGCCATTTCTCTATTATTTTCCAAATTCTTATGAGCAGATTGATTGATTTGGGATTTTCCTAGAAGGTGAAGTTAAGCTGATTCATCTACAATTCATTATGCTTTAGTTTCTTAAGAGTAAGTGCTATATTTGCCTTTTGCTAGTCTCCTGGTATCACACCCTTAAAGACAGAAGTTAAAAATTCTGATTGATTCTGCTGGTTATCTAACAATCGTAGTGCTTTCAAAAATGCAAAAACTCACCCTACATAACACTGTATAAAAATCATTTATCCATGCCACCCACTCTCTCATTCTGAAATATATGCCCTGAATACATATTCAATCTGTTTCAAACCAGGTATTATCAATCCCAGTGAAGTTCCTAATTAAACCAGGGTTTGCTCATCCTGGGAAATAAAAATAAGGAAAAAAAAAAAAAATCTAACTGTGACAATTCATACATTTAATATAGCTAGTAAAAACTATGGATTTGTGTGATTTCCTATGCATTCATAAGGCCATTTCTTTAAATTCAGATCTTGATCCAAAACTAACTAAAGCTACTGATGAACGTCAGTAAATCTGGAATCTAGATTCTTACATAATGTTTTAACACCAGTTAAAGACCAGTAGTAGAGCAGACAAGACCAAACCTGTAAGGAAGCCTGTTGGGATGTACAAATTTTCAAAGACTCTTAGCGCTGGATAGCTAAAAACAGTGGCAAACAACATTTTTTTTTCAGATAAGAAGGAAGAATTGGACTTTGGGTAGAAGGAACTTATCTAAGTTTGTTTCCTTCTTCCCTAAAGTCCTTCTAAAAAGGTCACAGTGATAAAAATAGAGCTGCCTTCTTTTACAGGGATTTTGCTTGAGAGCTCAATTTATTCAGAAATCAAGACAGATTGATGTTGTTCCCTGGGAATGCAGATAGGCATATTTTAGACAATAAACCAGGAGCCCTTATCTGCTGAATTTTGTCTTTTCAATGTATCTATACTATGCTAATTTTAGGTCTGCATTCTCTATATCCTGCCGTGTTTTGTTTTTCCTCCCATTGAGCTCTGATTTCTCATTACAGTGTGTCCTTTTAGCATATATTTTGTACTTGTGAGGCATCTGTTCTCATTTTGCCCCTGCAAGTGCCTAAACGATAGCTAAATGCATCTGTAAGGACAAGTGCTGAACAGGTGTGAAACAAGACCACGAATAATAAAAGAAGAGGAAGAAATCAGAGACTAATTTTTGCTCTTTCAGGATTTGCCTAATATATGTATAGCCATTACACAGCCAATACAAATGTCTCATTTTTCACAGTTCTTAATCTTTTTATTAAAAAAGGATCTTCCTGGAGTTAATTTAGTGCAAGAAATTTTGATAGAAGAAGGTGCTCCTTCTCTACTCCTGCCTTGACAGAGACTCTGTAATACAGTTTAAGGAATTTTTAAGGGTATCCAGCTCGTCTTTGTTATTAAACACAACACAGACAAGACTTTCAGGCACATGGTGTGATTCTTGGGGTGTCCAGGGCAGGCCAGAAATTGGACTCAATGACCCTGATGTACGCCTTCCAACTCAGCATCTCCTATGATTCTAGAAAAAGGTATGAATTGTAGGTATATTATTTGAAAACAAATCAAAACCCACCCTATTTTTATTTTATGTTTATTTTACACTTTCCAAAGAAGTTTTGTCTGTTACTCTTGAGAAAAGTTAGTGCAGATATACTGATTTCACATTCCATAAAATAGTGTCTGTTGCTCACTCTAATCTCAGTGATACAGACTGGGTAACTGTGCAGCAACATTGTGTTCTTTTTGTATGTTTCAGCAACATAAAATGTCAATTGACTGTCAGTATTTACTCAGTGTTGTGGCTTTGAACTCATTCTGACCTCAGCCTCCAGGACTGCAGAATTTTCAGGACTGTGGCTACAACACCTCAATAATTCCTTTTGAAAACAGCCCAAAATCTCTGTTGTCCAGCAGCCAAATAATAGGTTAGAGGGAAGAATGAAGGTCAGTTCAAACAAAGCAAAATCTGACTACCTTTATTTGCTGAAAAGAAGCATCCAGAAAAAAAAAACCCATCCATTTTGACTAGAACAGAATCACAGATTCATTTAGGTTGGAAAAGAGATCATCGAGTCCAACCCATGACCGAACACCACCTTGTCAAGAAGACCATGGCACTAAGGGCCATGTCCAGTCTTTTCTTAAGCACCTCCAGGGATAGTGACTCCACCACCTTCCTGGGCAGCCCATTTCAATGCCCAATGACCTCTTCTCTGAAGAAATTCCTCCTAATGTCCAACCTAAACCTCCCCTGCTGCAACTTAAGACTTCAGAACAAAGAGAGTTTTTGAGACCCTTTCACACACTTCGTACAGGAAGTACAAATAACTAAGACATCCGGTTGCAAATGACAGAGTGTCTTGGGATGACTTTATGATGTGTATCCCCTATCACCACTCTATGCCCAGAAGATGAATCCTGTGCCTTTAAGACTGGGTGCAAGAGGAAAGCAAACTTTTCAAAACAATTTCTCAAGGACACACGCAGCTCTCTCTGGGCTCGGCGGCAGAGTGTGGAGGGCAGCGACCTTGCTCTTCAGACAGCTCTCAGCTCCCTTTCTCCAGAGAGAGAGAGTTTTCCTGAGACCTTTTTTGGATTTCTTCCTCCTTCTTCTTTTTGGGACTGTTCTACAACATCGGACCACACCAGGGGAGAACTCCTTTTCCAAGGCCTCCTGGAAGGGGCCCATCTCTGAGGAGGGAAGAGGCCACACCCAAAGAGGACTCTGAATTTTTCCAGGTTTCTCTCCACAGTGAGAGATTTTTTTTGTTTTGTTTTGTTTTGTTTTGTTTTGTTATTTAGTTTTGTTATCCTTTCTGTGTGTTTGTTTAATAAATAGTGTTTCTCTCTTTCACTTTCCTTCGAGGAATTTTTTTCTTTCCCGAACCTGGGTTTGGGGGAGGGGTGGTGGTAACCTGCCTTCCCTCAGAGGATATTTCTCCTCTAATTTGGCTGACCTGGCACACAGAGATACCAATAATTTTCTGCCCCATAGCCCAGTTATCTGGGTACTTCACCTGCATAAGAGAGAGAGAGAGAGTTCTCTCTGTCTGAGATAATTTCTCAAGACCTATCTTCCAGAAGAATGTCCAAACCATTGCGTTATGGGCTGTCCAGACTTCCCAGTCCTAGCTGCATGGCAGGTCTGTTTGATCAGCCTCTAAATCACGTGCAGCTCAAGATTGAAAGTTAGGCTACCCTGCATAAGAGTCCCTGAGCTAATCTCACTCCCTCTGGATAATGTTCCCTCTTTTATTTTCAACAGTTAAGTGGTCATTGGAAGCAAGGCAAACCTTCTAACTTCTTGTCTAGAGAATCACTGAGTCAGAATCTGGCTTAGTATTTCAGTTTATGAAGGAATATTCAGGTGTTTTGAACCAAGAGGTACTATCTAAGAAGTAGAATCCATCTTGTCCCATCCTTGGCTATTACGTAAATGCTTTGCAATTAGCCACATAAGCAGTAGTTATATGAAACTCGTGGGGAAATATCTTTTTTTCTTTTCATTATCTTCCTTAGATTTTTTTTTAACAACAAAAAAAATCAACATTTGCACATACTTTGAGGGAATTACTTTGGATAAGAAAGCCTTTGTCTCATATTATCATGAAAAATCAAAAGAGAATACTCAGGGTAAACTGAGTGAAGTTGTTCTGTGGCAGTTGAATAACAGCAGTTTTTCTTTAAATCATAATAATCCCTTCTAAAGTTAAAAAATTCTAATATCTGGTGAAACCAGACTGAGCCTGGGGCCACTTTAGGCTGTATTGAAAACCACAGCATGAGGTGCAAAGTTGCTCAGAGCTCTTCCCTACTTCTTGCACTTGGTTCATGAAACTATTCCCACCTCTTCCTTAATCATCACACTGATATACAAGAGAGCAGAGCCTGACTGCCTATTTTAAACAGGAATTGTTTGGAAGGTTTCCATGGTCTCCAAGCTCTTCTGTCCTTTTTGTTAGCATAGGAGGAAAATGAAGTCCTGAGGAAAAATAAAAGGTATAGGCAATAATGCTTCTGGAAAGGCAGAAATTTTATTAATATTGTACCCTGAGTTAAGTGGCTCCTTCTTTGACAGCAGCCATAGTGTTGCTCTCTGAAGGTCAGGAAGCTGAACTTTCAGGGAGCCAATTAGGAAATGCTTCAGAAAGTGGTAGTGATAGCAGCCATCTGAGAGATTAACTGCAGTAAAGGGACCTCAAAGCAGTGGCCTCCAACTGTTTTCAGTATTGCTATTATCTTTCTTTTGCATTACTTAAAAACTGCTTTTACAAAAAGAACAAAATTACTTGAGACTTTTTGTTGAGTCCTAGAGCTATACAAGTGAATAGTTCCACAGCAAACATCATTTACCAATGGAGCTTTACTTCAGAGAAAAATATGTTTCCTTAAGACAGATAATAAATACCCTTCATATCATTGTGGCTGATAAGTCAAAAAAAGCCCGAAAGGTGCATTGTGTTCTGCCTTTGCAGTCTTTTTGCTTTTTAGAGTCAGAAAGGATTGGTGTTTCTGTTGGGTCACTGCTGAATACCTAACTGTACAGAAATACTAAATTATGTCTTGCCACTGAGAACAGTAAGGAAAGAACTGTAAGGAAGGAACTAAATGGCAACAAGAATCATGAACTATGTTTACATGAAACTTTGTTTGATTGTTTAGCGTAAAATAAAACATTAATGAGAAGAGAATAATAATAAGCTTCCCCTGATCACACATGCGATCTCACAAAATAGCAACCAAAATTCGTAAATGTAATGATTTGATGCCTGTCTTGTTATTCTAAGACAAAGGTGCTCTTACTAGAAAAAATGGTGACATTCTTGCTCTGTCTGAACCGGACTGAAATCTTTCTGTTGTCACTAGAACTCCAGTGAAAAATAATGTGTAAAAAATAATAATCATGTTTTGAGAAATCTAATAGCTTTCTTCCATAAATCTCAGTATAATTAAGAAGAATGTGACTCAAGGGCTCATGATTTCTCATGTTAGAAAAGCAATCCAGGATGGTATTTTTAACAAGACTGCTGTTCATGATTAATGGTATCTGTTGTTAATGCACTTTAGATATATTCACTGCCTCCTCACACTGTCTTGCAGCTCTTGAACAAGGGTGAACTTTACCAGGCAGCTTCACTGGATAATGGCATTAGGATTTACTAATCAGCCCAGCTCTGTCATCCTTATACTCTGATTAAAAGTAGCCGTCAGCATCTGGACATGCAATTTCTGACCCCGAGGTGCTGTGCTGGTGCAAGAGACCTATCCGTAATTCTCCACAATACAGAGAACACTGCAAAAACAAGGCTGAGTGCTAAGAAGAGTGGAGCAATTTTTATGGAAGTGAATATTTATTTACTTGCTGTTATAAAGCACTAACACTCCTCAGCTGCATTGACAGAAATCCTGTGTTGTTTGGACTTAGTTCAATTAGGTTTATTCCTGATTAATGTCCTCTTCTATATTCATTGCTGGAATGTAGATTTTTCCCATTTGGATACACTAAATCAGATATTATTCACTATTAGTGGTTTGTTACAGTTTTCATTTGCCTGTTAATCTATCTTATTTTGTAGTAGTATGCACATTTTAAAGTACACCTCTATGTAATCTGCAGGATAGAAATTAAAATGATTGCACAACTTCTATATTATATGCTTTGAGAGACAGAAAAATTAAGATAAAGTTTTCAATTTTCATACCTATTTTTATCACAGGCTTTTCATATATGCTGACTTTCCCAGAGTCTTCTGAAGTCAGCAGTTCTTCAGAAAGATGATCACCTTCAAAAAGAAAGATAAGTTAGTTATTCGTGTGCGTGCTGTAAAATAATTGACATGTTCTAGACATTTTACTACCCCTTCCCTATTTAAACACCTTTGTTTTGTTCATTTTTTATATGGGAGTCACTGCTGGAATGTTCTCTTGGAAACTGCTTTGTCATCTACAAGTCATAATTTGGCCATTTGATCACTGCTTAATTTGTCCTAAACTGAATAGAAGCTCCAACTCCTGCCACGTTGCCTTTCAGATTTTTCTTTTTTCTGTGTCTGATCATTCAGATAACCTCAATACAAATTATCACTTACATGATTAAAACAATACCTTTGAGTTCTGTACATGTTTTAAACCTAAATGTCACATAGTGATTTATGCATCTATGAATAGAAATGTATCCATCTTCCACCTGAAATATGTGTCTTATTTAATGAATATAATCTGGCAACAGATTAAAAAAAAAACATAAAGGAGAAATTCTTCTCTGCTTTGCTGGCTTACTCAGAGGGACATTTTTTCACAGGGCTTTTTTAATGCAAAACCTGTCATCATTCACTTCAGTTGAATGTAGAGCCTATTATTATCTTTCCCCACGTACCTTTAGCATAGTTAGGATTGATTAATGATGAAATAATAATCTCCAGAATAGTTATGCTGCTTACATGGTATGGTAAAAAAAGGGGTTGCATGAAGTGAAAATACAAGACTATGTTGCCAACAGACCTCACTATTTCACCTATACAGATGAATGATACATAGGTCTTGGACATTTCAATGTGAAACACTAGGCTAAAGGATTCTTTTCATGTTAATAGTCACGGAAGTCTTTATTTAGCTTTCCTGATCTTCACAGAAGAGACTGATCTTCATAGAAGAGAATCACAGTGGTCCATTCAGGCTTTGAGTATAGCAGACTTTTTTTCTGAAAGTGGAAAGGACTTCAGCTGAACTCCACAAGATTATAGCTTGTTCATAAGAATACAATTTTGAACATCAAATTGATGATTGATCATTGATGATTACTGCTTTCCTTAAGTCACGAGCTTTCTGTGGTGAATACTAAAAGCATTTAAAAGTGAACTGGAATGGTCTTTCTTGTTATATTCAAAGCAACATTTTGTTTTCCTTAATATAACCCTTTTGTTACTATTTTGAAATTAGTAAGACAGTAGAGTTCATCAACAGATTGTTTCCATGCTTGCTCATAACTTTTGCAGTAGCTCTCAATCTGCTTTCAAGGAATTTACTGAGAAATGTACAATTTACAGAGCAGAAAGAATGCGAGGTTTAAATCAAGTTCAGTGGATGAATGCAGGAACAGAAAATGATCTTAAGAAATAATTGAACCACAGAAGAATCTCAACTTGTTGTATGGTGGCTGTGGAAGGATGCTTCAAACAATCTTGGACCTCACTCTTCAAGACGTTTTTCAGTTGCCAGTATTTTAGACTTTATGTCTTGTTTGTGGTTGTGCTTAGCTTTGAAGTAGGAAGAAAAACTCTGATAGATAAGGAAATGTGGTTATGTAGATCCTGTGGAAGATCAGTAAGTCACCTGCTGTAGTCCTTTCTCCTGATCTCTCTAAGGTCAAACTTGAAATTCCTGTGAGGAGGACAAGTGAAAGGGAGATTGGATTTGCAGGCTGCGATAAGGTATCTCTCACTGTTTAGAGGACCTTTTTTCAGCAGTTCAGCTGATGCAAAATTCAACATTTTTTAAAAAATAATTGTCTTGGATGATTGTGATGGGCTTCTGTTTCCAAATAATTTTAGCTTTCTTCAGTGACTTGTATTAAAAGAATGGATGGTTCAGGTTAGACAAAGATTTGCTTTAAAAAAAACCACATACAACATGGAATGTGATTGCCTGGACCTAGTGAGTCTCCTTTATAATCACTGCTCTTTTAGATGAAGGCTCTGGCTCATGCCTCATCACAGCTGAAATAAAATACTAACTAGTACTTTGCACATTTCCAGCAGCACACACCTCAAGAGCTGCAGCATCTCTGCTGAACTTCACCTATACAGGCCTGTGAGAGTATCTCACATTGGGCAGGAAGAGTGTTCCACTACTGCTTCAGCTTTCACCTGACAAATATAATTCTTTCACTGAAAATGAGGGAGTATTTGCTCATACAGCCAGATCCTTTTCTTTTAAAAGAAGAGTCACACTTATTTGAAGACAACAGCTTTACAGATCTCTTGCCTTGTGCAGGGTCTTTGTGTTAATGTCCCTGTCCCCAGCTTCGTATTTGACCCCTATGGGTAAATTATGGGAAATTTCCCAGCAACTTTGGTACTTGGCTGCTTTTCAGGGTCAGCCCACCAAAACTGGGCACTAGTGCTGGGTACAGGCATACAAAGGGGGCTGGGAAGAGGCCTAGCTGGAAGGCCAGGTTGGTGTGTTGGGGCTGTGGAGGGGGATGCCCTGGAATGACATGGCCATCACACGGTGTGAGCTTAGAGCAGCCCCACTCAAGCAGCGTCTTACAGCCCATTCCAACCCAGCTCCATCCCTGATATCTACCTCAGGCTCTGTCACTGCCCCTGGCAGGGCTGGCTGGTCATCCCCATCCATGCCAACCCCAAACCAAGTGTTTGAGGCAGGTGGCAGAGCCCCTGGGAGTACACAGAGAAGGCCCTGGCATGACTACTCCCTGCCCCCTGTTACTGTACATTCAAGCATCCCTTCTTGAAAGCACCTCTTCTCCCAAATAAAAAACTATAGCACCTTTGCAACATTCTTATCATCATGAGATGCCTGTATCGTCAGGGTTGAAAGGCTGTGACATTTAGAACAGGAATGTGCTGACCCTGCTTTGCATGTAAAGGATCAATAAATCCCATCTGCCAGAACAGTGTCTGCAACCTGTAGTTTCCATCTCTCCAGGCTGCAAAGAGCAAAGGTGAGACAGTAAATCCAGTTGTTAAAAAGTCACTCTTCTGTAATTTTACCTATGAGCTTCTGCTGTGATTGTCTGCTTAGTGGGATTCTCAACAACCCCCAGAAAACTGTATTCACACATCAAAAAATCCACTGATATGCACCTTGTTTAAACAAGTATGGAGTATGAAAATATCAAATCATACTTTCTGGTATATACTTTATAGTTTTTATTATAAAATGGAGAAATTTAGATTACTTCATTGAAATACTAAAGGAAGATATTAAGAAGAAAATTAAAAAGGCGACTCAAATATTTTCACCAGAAGCACAACCAGTAGTTTTTTGCTGCTGAAAACCACTGTATCTGAGAACTTCTACTGCATGGTTGTGAATACAGAATGGTTTGGTAACTCACCTCTTGGTTTTGTGACACTCATGGAAAAAATCCTTTCTATATTAATTTTGGAGGGTTTTAAATATGCTGTGCTGCATAGAGAACTTAATAAAAACAAGAGAAAACAAAGCAATAAGTGGCAGTCAGACTTTGGTATATAAAAATTTCCAGATTCTTTTTGTGCATACAAATCATTTCTGTAAGGAGTTAGAAATTATAAATGGAGTTACTCTTTTAGGAAGAGATTTGGTAGAATCACCCTCCATGTTAAGCCCAGGTAATTAACACTGGATTCTTAAATTTAACCCAGGTGATTAACATTGGATTCTTAAATCTACCTAGGTTCTTAAGAGTAACATTTAAAAAGTGCCACATTTAAAAAGTGCAGGATCCTGAGGACTTTTGAGAATGAGTGATCATTTAAGTAATTAAATGTGGGATTAGAAGCTTATGGTTAGACATTCAAGTCTATAAATCTTGGCTTGCAATTAAATACATTCTAAATAATTTCATTATTATTCACAAGTGATAAGTACTTAAGATGGAGGTATTAAGCAAGTTCCTATTGCCTGCTTCTGAACCAGCTGAAGCTCTGGGAAGTGAAAATTGTTTTTGTACAGTGTCTTGTTTTCTCCCCACATGGAGTTATGGTGACAGAAAACTGAGTCAGTATAACAAAATCTGACAAAAGCAGCATGAGAAAGAGAAAAGAAGGGACAGAGGGGAAAACAAATTCAGAGAGTGTGGGGAAAGGCAGGCAGTAGAAGATACAGAGTGAAATTCTGTCAAAAGAAAAATACATTGAATATCCGTCGTTGGGCAGTTCTGTGTGTGCAGAGCTTTCGTCAGTAATAGAGGGCACAGACTTCCATTTCAAGTTAGATGCAACCCTCAGAACCCTTTCCACTAACTTCAGTGAGCTTGGGATTAAGCACTTAGGGGGAAGACTGGTTATGGTTAAACTGAATGCCGGTTTGTTTGTTTTTTTTTTTTTATTTGAAGAAAGGAGTCTAAATTGTGGAAGAATGTTTTAGTGAACTCTGAAAACTTGCTGAGCTCTCAAACCCTCAGAATTCCCAGAATTTAGTGTCGCCTTTGGACCTTATGCTTAAAAAGGGAGAAAAGTAGCTTATCTTAGAATTTAAATGAGTTCACTAATTGCTCAGGCTGCAGAATGTAATACAAGATGTATTACAAACAAGCCAGCAATGCAGTTTATTACACCAAAAGTGTGCAGAGGATTAAAAAAAAATACAAGGGAATCCCTCATTGCTATTGTGCTGTGGGATTAATAGAGTTCAAAATAGACTTGCTATGTTTTAATTATCTGAATCCAGCATATTAGCATTTGAAATACACTGCTTTTATAATTTCTGCTGGAAACACAAAAAAGAAGTAAACAATACTTTGAAGATAGCAGGAATTTAAGAACTTTTAAAAAATGTATGTATTTTTATCTTTCTTTCTGTTTCTGATGTTATAATTTTCTTGTATTTACCAAACTTTTAATGTGGGCAGTTGCTGCTTCTGAGATTTCCAGCCATAGTTCTTAATGGTGCCACTCAGTCTCACTGCCTGAATGCATCCCAGTTCCAATGGAGTCTTGAAGCCCAGCTGAAATATTCTCCTATTTAGCCATTGCCTATGGGCCTTCTCATTCCTTTCCTTTGTCACACTCTCCAGCAGAGCTGTCACTTACTGCCTGCTTCTGGTGGGTGTGGGTGTTGAGGTGTTGGCCATGGGGAGAGGGCTGCTGCCCTGGCCCCTATGAGAAGAGGCCAGAGTTGCTCCATGTGGGAGACAGCTGGTTCCCATCAGGTACTGTTGGACCCACTGCTGGACACAGCTGAAGCCCTTCATTCATGGGTGGGGCACCTTGGGGAAAGCCTTTTAGAAAGGTCAAAATGCCATTGAGGAGAGTGAAAAAGCATGAGAAACAGCCCTATGGACCCTGGGAAGGATGGGGAGAAGATGCTCCAGGTCCTAGAACAGAGATTTCCCTGCAGCTGCTGGGGACACCAAAGTGGAGCAGGTGATTCTCTGCAGCCAGCTGAGAGGAACGTCCCGGAGTGGATATCCACACTGCAAACCATGGAATGCTGCTTCAAAACAGATACCCACACTGTAGCACCTGGAGGATCCCAGAGATGCCAGAGGAGGTGACAGGCTCTGACTGAAGCTGCAGCCTGTGGAGGACCCATGCTGGAGCACTGAAAAACTGCATGGAGGAGGGAACATCAGAGATGAACTTACTGAACTTTATGGACTGACCACAGCCCCCATTCCGCATCCCCTCTGCACCATGTAGAGGGCGAAAGGAGTGGGAATGAAGGAATGAATTTGAGCCTGGGGAAAAACAGTGAAGTGTAGGTGGGAAAGTGCTGTTTTAATTTTGTCCTAATTTCTCAATATTCAAATCTATTTTAATTGAAAATAATAGGGTTTTTCCCAAATCAAGTTTGTTTTCCCTGTGATGGTAAATGATAAGTGACCCCCTCTTTTTATTTTGACCCATAAGCTTACTCATTTTATTTTCTCCCCTTGTCTTATTGTGGGAGGGAGAGGAGGGAAGTAAGGATGGGTTGGCATCTGGCAGTTGGTCAAGGTCCACCCAACATGCTATTTTACAATCAGATACATAAGCAATATATGTTGGAAAAAAACAGGGGAACTTCCGTGCCCCCTTTTAGTCATAGAAAAAGTTCAGGAGATACAGATTTTAAGAAAAGAAAACAAGTGCAGATTGCAGTGTCCATCAACAAGAGCTACATGGCAGGGGCTCTTGTAACGTGTCTCATTGCTGCATTGTCATGTAGCTGCCCACCTTTACAGATCAAGGTCAAATTTGATATTGACATCAATTGTGGTGTTGTCCTCCTTGGAGCCTCTTTTAAACCTGAGCATTCTTTAAACTTGAGCACAGAGGCATTGCAGCTGCCCTTTCCTGCACCCAGTGACCTCTGTACATTCATACTTTTCTAGTCATAATCTGTCTGCTGGCTCTTACAACATGCTCCCATGAGCTTACCAGTATCCAGCATTCATGATGTTTCCCTCAATCAGAAAACAGTATTTTGCTATCTATGAGCTCCAGAGTCCACAAGAATCAGTCTTCAGCACTCTAGTTCTTTGTTCCCTCATTTCTGCTGGGTATTTTTAGCTAATCACTTTAAACTCCTACAGTGACTGAGTATGTGACTTTTTTCTTAAGGCATCAGATACTCCATTACTCCAAAGTACTCTTGTTTAACTGAAAAACTGTTTTGCTGCTGAGTGTCAAATACTCCTCATCTGGAAAATACATGTTCAGCAGCCGTCATAGCAAAACCAGATTTCCTATTTTCTGAAATGCATGATGATATGGAAAGTGCATTAAATGTAAACAGAATTAATTAATTTCTCAATATATGTAATTGTAAGAAATGTAATTCACAGCTGTTCCTACTATCTTTAGAATGTTGTTACTTATCGTCAGGGATGTGGATGTATTTAATGGGAACAGACAAAATAAATGACTTTGAATATTTGTTCTCTCTGACAGAGTCATAATAAAAATTATTAAGAGATTTTAATGATTTAAAAGTCCCAAGGTTTGTAGCTAATTGCAATAACTTGTTCAACATATTCTATCTTCTGTCATATCCCAAATAATTTTAAATTAAACATTGCTTTCCAAAATATTTATATTAAATGGCAGGTGAATAGGAAAGTTCAATAGTATTCCACTGTTTTGCCAGTTCATAATGATTTACTTTTGCAAGTTGTTAGGATACACTCCATCAGTAGACTGAGTACTTCCATAATATCTCAGTGATTGTTTCCCAAAGATACCATAAACATGCTTAGCTCAAGTACTCTGAATAATTTTTCCATAGCACTTAATTGGAAATGATTAAAACCTATGGCTTGTGTAGGAAATTGCAGCTTCTTTTCTTATCCCCCAAAATATCACTTGCTAACCCCCTAAGACAATTCTCAATTACTAAAAATTTCAGTATAGTAATGGTTAAATATTTAATCTTGAAGCTTTTTTTTCCAAATGGAAACTTTCTGTACTTGAGCATTAAAACGTTTTATTTGAAGGTATTGAGATGAACTCTGCTATGAGATAATTCAGTCTTGAACTTAATTTTTATTGTGAGCTATATAACTTCACTGGAATTCAGGTAGAGGTTGGCTGTTACCTGATCCACTGACATTCATGAGCCTCTTATGATGGCACTCAATAGGAAACCTGCATTGCATCATGAGTAGTGCAGACCTGACCTGACTGGAGAAAAGGGAAAGCCTGAATGATTATTGTGTAGCACACTGAGAAAATATAATTTAAAAGTCACCTAAACAACAAAGAAGTATTATTTAAATTTTGGTGGTAGGTTGTTGGACATTTTTTTATAAATTTGTATTTCTCCCAAGTATAATTAAGAAATTCCAATAGAAAATGCTCAGCAGCCTGTATTATTTATATTACTGTTCACCTACGTACTGAAAAGCTGAAAGCATTATCTAAAATTTAATTTTGCAAATGTGACAAATAATAGCAATTATGATCCCACACAGAAATCCATCCACAAAAAAAAATCCCTGGGGATAACCTTGCAAAATAGTATTTCTCATATGCCAGGTTCCTGGATCATATCTCGGAACATTTTTCTTTGGGAAATACAGTATTTATTAGGGGACAAGAACCATCTATTTATTCTGTTAGATTCTTCAATCACAGTTTAGAACATTTTTAAATTTAGGTCTCCACTAATGACGCCTTTTCTCCCTTCTTGCTCCTCTATTTATGTGTTTCCAATCAGTTTTTGTTGTCTTGGGTCAGCAGAGTCAGCAGTTTGGATCAGATAAACTCCAGTGAAAGTGCTGCAAGGTCTCACTTGGGAGCATTCCCATTTCTCATGTTATAAGAATTATAACTTGTATTTAGTATTGCCTTGGGAGGCCTTGCTGGCATCACTGTTTCTCTGTGAAGTTTCATCCAAAAGCTCTCAGTCTTATATCACTGGTATCACAGCCAGATGCATCTCTCTATCACTTTGTTGCAAATAAACCCCTGCACTTATACCACCAGACTAAAAGAAATCATATCATATGGGTCCTCAAAGAGCACAAATACTATAATGGATCTGCTGACTATGGCACCCGGAGCACTGGTCCTGCCAGCTCACCTGCCACGTAATGTGGGACTCAAATTTATTCCAGGACAACCTAAGTGCACCTTCCACAGCCTTTTCTTCCTCCTCCCATTGTTGTCATTGATTTATTACCTGCCAAGTTGAAATAGAACCCAAATCTTCAGTGATCTTTTCCAAAAATTTCAATTAGCTGAAAGGCATTTGCACACCATCTCACTTTGCCCCAAAAATGCTACCAGTGGTGTTTTGCTTCATGGAACCTTGGACAGGAACAGCTCTGGACCACTCTTCTCTTTGCACACCAGCTGTTATGGTCTGGACATTAAGGTTCTTAGAAATACCTCTGCCCGAATTAAGGTGCAAACAAGACCATATGCCAGTCAATAGTATGGGTTTTATTTGTTAGTAAATATGAGAGAGAGAGAGAAAGAGAAAATAGAGGAAGGGAGAAATAGGGAAAGGGGTGGGGGGACAGAGAGGGGCAGAGACAGGACAAAAAGAATACCACTGCTCCATGAGTCCCACTGGTGTCCTGATGGTCCTCTCCAGCTGGTCTTTTCAGTGGTGAAGGTCCCACGAAAAGCCAGGTGGCAATGTCCAGGCATGTCCCCCTGGGGGAGGGAAAGTGTTCTCTTACAGCCGACTCTGGGTCTGTTGCATCACATGCAGTGCAGCGCATGCTGTAGTGCAAGGCCTAGCACTTTGGGGGGGGGTCTTTAATGGATTATGACTCCCCCTCAGCTCCCTCTCATGTGAGAGTCCCATGGATGTGGCCTGTGGGGTTGGGGGTTCCACAGCTGGGCCGGTTTGCATAACAGAGGACGGGTGTTTATTGCCTCTGACCAGAGGTTATGCCATGCACCCAAAACCTCCTCCTTCCCCCTAGGTTAGGGGGGGAGTCTGTGTAAACCTTCCTTCGATGAGCTGTGCTCTCCCCCACCCCAAACTCGGCCGGGGATGATTCTCAGCACAACTGATGTCTTTGGCCTTTTGTGGATGCATTCCTTTCCCTCAGCCTGAGGTGACTGAACAATTCGTTTCCCTTTATCTAATCAGCAGTTTGACTTTCAGTCCAAAGTCCCAGTCTTCAGGGAGGCTTCTTTGGTTGTATCTTCTGTATAATGAGCAAAATTTTATATCAATGTTTGAGGCATGAACTATTTTCAGTCTCTGATACAAGCATGAATTATTGTGGAAGCTTCTGAGCTTCAAGGTTTGAGACATTATTAGTGGACATAAATTGAAATCTTATGCTTTGATTTCAGATCCAAATTAGATTTAGGCAAAGAAGGAAGATGGGAAATACAGAGTTTCCTACGTATGTCCTCTGTGCCATGTGCTCTCTGTACCTGGCCTTGAACTCTGAAACAATCTGAACTGGCTAAGGCTGAATGGACCAGTTGCCTCCTACAGTTTTTGGCTGATGTGTTTTCCTATTATATATGATCCATTTCTCTCATACTTAAAACTTGCTCTAATATTCAGTTTGCTTTCATATTGTGCTTGCAAAATTATAGCTTTTCACTCTAGAAAAGTGTTAAAGACCTTCATGTTGCAGAGCTTTATGGTTTTAATTCTCTAAATGCTGCAGTACTTTCAACCTACTTCCTCATTTCTTCAGATTTTCTATCTCCTTTTTTCCAACATCAAAAGTTATTTACATTTCTCATCAGTTTTTGAATTTTCAGAATCCGGATTACTCTTCTCAGTTCCTGGATTCTGCCTGAAAAAATCTTCTGAAATTACCCCTTTATCAAGAATTTTAAGTTCTGCTATTAGATGTTGTTATACTAAAAAGATAAGTATCCATCTGAGCAGAAAGTGAAATAAAAAGTTCTTTTCAGTCTTGAGGAAAATTGTTTAATCAGAAGTGAATTGTGTTTCGCCTAAAGCGACTCACTCTCATTCTCTTAAAACACATTTCTATAGTTCATTTCTCAGAACACACTAGGGAAAGAACAGACACTTCACTCAGACAATACTATGTAATTGCTGTAATTAATAGTGTGATCTGGTATTAGAAAAAGGAAAAAAGCATTATGATCAAAATTTTAGGAAAGTACACAATCCCACATAATTTGAGCAGGAAATAGATTTACTCTTGGTATTTAAATATTTCCTCCTACCTTTTGCATTTATACTACTCTAGCACAGATGTAAATTCCACTCAGAAGAACCTTTAAAAAAGTGAGAAAAATCAGATCTAATTAACTTATAAGCCTTTGGGGGAAAAATTATTTTACGGTGTGACATGATAACTAGAGTAGTAACCCAGAAAACATGATCTTGTGTATTTTCCTTTGTAGATAAATGATGAGTCTGATATTTTTTTATCCACATATGTAATAAAATACCTGCATTAATTCATGTTGACATACATTACTGGGAACAAACGAAAATCTTAATCTTGTGGGAAATGAGCAGACATAACTCACAGCATGTCTGCCAGCTTTAATCTAATTTGAATACCATCTTTGTTAATAGTCCCTTGGGGCACACAATTTCAAGCTATCCATTCTGGGTTAAAATGAATAGGGGTAGGTTTTGAATCATGTTCTCTGTTTTTCTGCTTGCAGCATATAGAGGAATATGTCTTAGAAATGAGTTTATGTAAGATAAATATTTGAGAACACAGTTGTGTGTTCAGTTCCGGAAATTAAATATGAAGAACACATCCCAAGAAAACTTCTGTTTCAATGAGCAACTTCAGCTCATATATATCTCTTTGCAATAAGCAGTCCTAGCATTATACCTATGGAAAACTGCAGATAGAATTATTTACTCTTTTGCAATGCTTCCCAATAAACCACCCCTGGAGCTAGCCCACCCAACTTTCAGTGCCAAACCCAACACAGCAAGAAGCTCAGGTCGTTAGAGAAAATGGCAGAACACCAGAGAGGATCACAGAAGCACACTGCTGGAAAGGGCCTCAGGTGTTCCTCTTGTTCATCCTGTTGCCCAAGGCATAATCAACTCTGCCAGTGTCACTCTTGGCAAATGCTGTTCCAGTCTCTTTTTAAAGACCTTCACTGACCACAGCTTTCCCAGGCAATCCTGTGTATGATAATGGTGGGAGGTCTTTCCTCCCACACACCTCACAGTAGCCAATTTGAATCTGCTTTGCTGCATTTAAACTCACTACTTTTTGGCCTACTGTGACCTCTGAGTTATCTCCAATTAGTACCCATCCATTTTCTGAGAGAGTGCTCGACTTCAGCTGAAGCATGGTCAGTGATAAGCAAAACAGGATTGCTCTGTGCTCTGCTGTATACACCCTGATAATATGTTTTCCTTTTAAACAACAGGGTGAAACTCCTTCAGGTCATGATGCTCCATAACGTCTTCAGACCCATTTTTGAGCAGGACTCCTCCAGCTAGTTGGCTTCCATACCACATGTATAACAGTTTATTGTTCCTGTTCAGATGTTTTACCTTTTGTTTGCCCATACTGTTCTCCTAGATCATATCTTCATGCCATTTACAATTCAATGATCATGTTTTCCATTGTAGCATTCAGGTATTAGTAACACTTGAAGAGGGGATAAGCAGTAGGAGAACTCACAGACTCCCCTTAACATATCCTTCTTCCTCACTGCATAGTCAACTGGTTTTGCACCCTCCTTGTAAGAATTTCGCCAAGACTATGCTTCTTGTATAATTTATGGGTAGATCATGTGAGGATATCAATACTATTATTAAAGACAAAACGGAAGACCTCCGTGACTTCTTTCCTCTCTGTCCAGCCTGACTTCCCATGCAGAATGAAATCAGCTTAGATTGACAAAATTTATAGGAAGGAAGAATTAGGAAAGATTAGGAAAAATTAAGAAGAAACCAAACCTGTTGTCATGTTGCCTGCCATCTGCATGTCACTTCTTCCTTATTTTCCAGATAGCTGCAAATATTTTATTTTATCACCTCCTTAAAAAATATTGTGGGAAGATACAGTCTTAATTCTATCAGTCACTTGATCACAGATGGCTTGTTTAGTGGTAAAAAAACGGCATGAAACACCTTCATGCTCAAATTCACCTACAGGCTATTTGAGTAGAGTAGAGGAGACCTTGTGCTTTCTTTTACAGTTAACAGAGAAAATGAAAAAACTGTTTCAAAGTATTATGCTAAGTCAATAATAGAATGAGCACCTTTTTTCCCAAAGTAGTTGCTTGATAGTTGCACCTCATTTCATGCCCTTTTATGCTTTTCTGATTTTTGTTTGGTTTTTTCTTTCTTTATTTTTTTTCCCCCATGCGATTACATATTCCTGTTGCTTTTTTAAATTTAATTTTTGGCATGGTATCTACCATCCACCAGTCTTTAAAATTCCTTCTTGAGGTGGAGTCAATGAGAATTTTACACTTTAACCAAGTTTATCTCTTATAACACTTCTTATGTCTCTGCCTAGCGTAAATTTATGACCCTTGTATTTTTCCTTTAGTCTTTGCTTTATCTCTTAATCCTTGTTCTAATTAGACAGTCACTACAAATTCTCTGTCAGCATTGAAGTCTACCTAATATTTTATATAACACTTTGTCTCCCTCATGATTTCAATAGACACAGTTCTGTGGTCATTCTTTGTCCTTCTGAAAAAATAGTATTTTTTATTATAAGTCTTTCAGTCCCTTTTCCTGTATGCTGTTCATCAGCATACATAGATAAATAGTCTGACCTCTGATTTCCTTTTTCTTGTCTTTCAGTCTTATTCTGAATAATCCTTACCTCCTCCCACTCAAGAAATCTTGATACTCTTATTCAAATTTCTCTTTTAATTCCTAGTTGTGGACTTCTGTCACTCACACTGTCTTTTCCCCTCCAGTCTCTGTTTAAAGCTTTTCTTAATAGATAAGTAGTAGCTGTGGACCCCAGTCCCTGACTTAGCTGAGTCTCTAAGCCAGGTCTTCCCCTGATGGGGGAGTGATCTTAAAGAAACTTTCAGCACTCTCTGCTTTAAGATAGTTTATTAAGTCTTATCAGAGAAGTAAGGTCACCAGCATGACCCTGACACAGCACACAACAGAGAAGTGCAGCAGAATGCCTGTAGAACGCTGAGAATGCTTGCTTATCAAGATAACATGGTCTTCTTAAAGGTAAATCATCCAATTAAAGCTTAAAACAAAAGATATTTTCACTTTTCTACCAATGTTGGACAAATGCTTTAGTCACGTATACAGGAACTGCGGAATTCTTCATCCAATAACTTTCAGAAGCCTACTACTGCAAAATATGGCATACTAGAAGAAGAAGAAGAAAGTCTAGAAACAACAACAATCCTCCATTTTGGAGTTTTTGCTTTTTATCTATTTACTACATTAATAAACCCAACACCTTTAGATTTTTCACCCTGTGATAACCTTACATAATACTCTTATTATTTAGTTCTCACTGAAGTAGATTCTAGTTCTTCCCAAAGAGTTGGCAGTTTTCTCCATGGATAAAGGTCAAATACAGTGTTGTCCAGGGGGTAGAACCCTTCAAAACAGGCAGGGAAATATTCTCTGCTTTCAGGACTCCCACAAGGAGCCTTATAGAAAATAGACTGTTTTCTGTGTCTGTGGGGTGTTCTTTCCATGTACAAAAGTATGTGGAATATCATCTCAGCACTCACAGGTGACAAAGGTGTTCTGGTGTCCTGGAATATGTGTATTAGTCCAGAATGCCTAGATTCCAAAACCTTTGCAATCTTTAACTAGGAAAACAAACACATATTCCATATAAGCCTCCTGCCTTCCCAGATTGATACCCATTTTTGATCCATCTGAGACTGGTTCCTGAAAGTAACTATATGACACAGTTAGAGAAAGGCTAATGGAGTTGTGATCACTGTGAGAGATGAACTTCACCCACTTTATAGTAATTTGTAAGAGCTGAGTTATTTGGAATCAGAACACTCCAGATGTCAGCTGGAGTAGGCAGATGAGGCCTTTAGGAGGAAATTGCCAACCTCTGCTACTTTTCTCCTTTCTCTTTGGAATGGAGGTTGTGAGTACTACAGATCTGAGTGTCTTTAATTCCACTTCCTATGACATTTGACCATCACTTGCTGTTAGAACACTGTCCTGTTCTTGACCTTGATAGTGAAACAGCATCAATTTCCAGCTGAGACCAGCAGCCAGCTTGTCCCTGACAGAATGGCCATTTCATAGCTGGTGCTATTATGGACCCTGACCTGCAAATCTTCCACAGATTCTGGTCAGTGCTATTGTGGCACAGGTGGTCTCTGCATTTTAACAAATAAGCAAGAGATAAAAAGATAACAAGAGTGAATGAAGAGCACAGCTGTGTGGTTTGGGATTTTTCCCCTAGAATTTTAATAAAATAGGAAACACAAAACCACAACAGCTCCAACAGTGAAAGAATCAGCTAACACCCCTCCCAACAAACATACATAAATTTCTGCATGGTTATTCCAGTTGCTATTGAAAAGCAAATGACCAGCCTTTCTCTTATTCCATCTCTTCCAGGACATAAAATAGCAGTTTAGGAATGGCCGGCTCCTCTCCATTTGAGTTCAGTTGCTAGCCTTTGAGATGGCTGTAATGCTGACACAGCAGAAAAATAAAGGGGGAAAACTTGGCCACTTAGTGAGGATGAGTCCAACTGAGACACAAACTCCTGAAGAGGCTCTGGACCTTAATTGCCATTGCCTGGAATTGACATCTTTGATGGTCAGATCTTCATGACTCAAAATGTTATATGCTCTAAAAACTGTCATTGGGTCTCAGTGACAGACAGAATTTGGTTTTTGAAGTTTCCAAGTTCAGTGGAAAATATGGGAAACAGTGAGAACTATTCTAAATTAAAGTGTCATAGTTCAAATCTTAATATTTGCATACCTTTTTGAAAATTTTGGTGAGCCCTAGACTCAAGGTTCTTGACCTTTTATGAAAATTTACATGCTCAGGTTAAAGAAGCAAAAATATTGGATCTTTTTCCAGTTGTAGCTATCATTACACCAACCGTAAAAAAGTTAATTCCAGCAAAATTTCAGTCTGTCTTCTACATAATAATACCAACAAAATACCAGCTGTATGTTGTGCAGTGTTATTCATCAGCTGTGAGAATGATTTCGCCTTTGAGCACTTTTCTCCCATGAACTCTTCCTTTCAGAAATAGTCAGAAATCAGTACATGTGCAGAATAGATCATTAAAGAAGTATTCTAAAAATGAAAGAAACATGAATTCCAAAGAAGAATGCACTCATGTCACTTTGACAATACATGAAGAGTCTAATAAAATCTTTTTCAGATTGTAACTTATTCTGTGATAACATAGGTCGTAACATAAGCTGAATGAATTGCTATATAAAGGAAAATCCTCCCTCATTCTAATGATTTTCATAGATTAGAATGATTGCTTGTTTCCTTTGTTTTAAGAATTTTTTTTTCTGTATTAAACATGTCATTTTTGAGTGAAGTTAAAAGAAGTTATATAAATTTATTGAAAATCAGCATAATTATGAAATTTTGAGACTAATTTTTCTGACATGCACAAACCAGTCCATAGTTTGAATGGTCTTTTTGGGCCTAATTTAATAAAATATTGTAATGAAATCATTGTAAGCACATCAACATTTATAAATATGAGAAAGGTATATTTTATTTGTTGGAGCAATAGCTGCTGCACTTTATGTGACCAAGATAACCTGTGGGGTTTTTTCCTATCAGAGACATCATCTCTCTCTCTCTCATTGAATCAGACATAGAGGTTATATACTGCATGCATTTTTCGGATGCAGCATAAATGTAATATTTTAAAGACCAAATATCTGTAGCTGCAAAATCAGATTCTATCAAGTTACTAGACTTTGTATATGTAACCTTTCCACATCAGTCTCCAAGATATAGGAGTTAGGAATATTTCTATCCTACTACAATGACAAAATCATGGCAAACTTAATGAGACTATGTATTTATTAAAAAAGGTCACACTTCAAAACACAGTTACAGTACATAATGGATTTACCATGAAAAGACAATTTGCAACATTCAGCTTTCCAATTTTTATATGTTCAAGACAACTGTGAATGAAAATAAAGCACTTACTGTATGTGATCTTGGAATTTGCATGAATTTATGCTTAAAAGCTGAACAAGCATCTCCAAGATGAAGCCTGTAATTTTAAAAGTATTACTAGTGAGTTAATTTGAAACATGCCTTTCCCACAAAAGAATTTTCTAAGCTCTTGAGGGGCAAAATTAAATTTCTGGCCACTCTTTCATTTGCATTTCCATACTGACAGTTTCCATAATTGGATTATTTCTAAAATAAAGAAGACAATCATATTTTATTTAAACAATGGGAAGTAGAAAGACTTATAAAGGAAATATCTACTTTAGAAAGTCTACAGGAGCAAACTGAAAATAAAAACCAGCTTTCAATTCCAATTTTCTAAGAAAATTCTTTGTAGATAAATGTTATCTTGTTAATGGAATTTACTTAAAAAGATGTTTACATTCTAGTGAACTTTGGAGCAAGGTGTCTCATAGTGTTCAGCACTTCCAGGTCTTTTCAAAGTACATGTAATAAAAAATAGAATGTTTGAGAATGTGTGGCCAGAAAGCCATATCAGGGCATTTAGACATTTGGGCCTCTTTGGCCCACTGCACGAACTCCAACTGGTTTCTTCCATTCCCTTTGGTCTGCTGCTTGTGGCAGCCATCCTACAGTTCTGGATGCTCAAACAGCTCCAGCACAGGCAATCTTCAAGAGCTGGTTTCTCTTCCCCATGTTTTCACTGATTTCTGATAAGATAATGAGTCTTTTGGCTCATCCCATTTCCTCGTGCAGACCTGGGTTATAATCCAAGTCATGCAAGATGATTAGACCTATTTTGTGGTACTTTGTAAAAGAGTAAGTAATTTTTTTAAACTATACAGTGTTTTACAAATGGATTTTTTTTTTAAAGTGAGTTGAGGTAAAAGAAAGAGTGAATGAAAACAAAAAAGAATGTAAGTTTTGCAATGAGGGGGATCACAGAGCACTGAACACCTAGCAGATTTTGAAGCTAGTCTCAGTAGTTTCGCCATATAAGCAGGAAAGAGCAAAATACTCAAAGATATTTACAGCATTCCAGGAAGGTTCTAGCTAGTCTGATCTTAAAATCCCTCAGTGATGGAAACTATAAACTCCTTACCTCACCTATTGTAGCTAGGAGTCTTGCCATAATGGTGGCATAATATTTACATTTTAGCTCTTAAATTCTCAGGTTCTGAGGATCACTATAATTTAAATATGGTTTGAAATAAATTTAGTTGAATGAGAAACTTGATTTCTTTCTTTTCCTCTTTAATTCTCCATGTTAAAAGATGATCATACTAAATAATGCAGTGAGCTCACTCTGACCAGGGGATATTCTGAAGGGCTTTAGCTTGAATGTGTCTGAAAGTTTCATCTCCACGTTATACAGAAAACATATAGACTTATAAGGAGTACTTATTTGAGAAAGGAGCACCTTGCTGACTATAGCGACACTTCCCGGAGTCTAATTCGGGAATAACAGGCATAGAATTGTTTTTTCTCCAGAGGTTTACTATTCATTTCCATAATTAGCACAAACATAATGACTACAGGAGGATGTTACATTTTATTCTTGGGCTTCACTCAGCCCTTCAGTCTCATACAAGATCAGATGTTTTCTTGCTGATGATATTTTTGCAAGCAATACTGTGATACTGGACAATCTTTTAAGCAGGAGACGTTGTAACATGAAGGGCTGAATTCTGTCCAGCTTCTCTGTGTTATAAACATATTTATTTAATGTTATGCCTTACATAGTGGGAGTCCCAACACTACATTAGTCATGACAGGAATGGTCATCATTTTTGCCATAGTGAAGTATCACCCCATCAGTTCTGCCCTGGGATTGCACTCTGCGGAAAGACAAATATGCTGGCGATCATAATGGGATGGATGGATGGATTGATGGATGGATGGATGGATGGATGGATGGATTCAATGGATTATAAAGTGCACTGTCAAGTGGAGGATCACAGAAGAAAATGTTGAGAGTCCATGGCATACACATGCTACAACAGGGGCAAGTGATCTAATGGGTAATGGTATGAGATGAATGAAATCTAATTGATATATAGATGGTAAATTTCAGCTACACTTATATGTTTATAGTAGGAAATACATTGCAAAGAATCCTTTCACCATGACAGGTATAAGAAAATAATCTGTCATGAAATGATCCAGACTTCTTGGAATCAACATGGATTATGGTGTCCCTTCTCCCTTTGGTATGAAGTCAGTGAGTTGTTACACCCCATTCAATTACCATTGAGCTGAAGTCAATGAGTTAGTCTTAATTGGGTATAATTTTCTTTTTTTGTAAACTAAATAGGCTTCTCACTGTGCAACATTTTCTCCAGCCCTAGATTAATTTTTCTTCCTGTTTTTACACAACTTGCTTTGATTTTTGAAAGTAGGGATAATTGGGAAAAAAACCACAACAAAACAAACCAACAATACAGATTCCAAAAGAGGTTAGGGGAAAATTGAGTTGCTGTTCTACATTAGTGAGCTTCAGTATGCCAATGCTAGGTGCATACAGACTGTTGACTATGTCATTTTTGGAGAGAACGAATCGACATTTCAGTTCTGTTCTTTCAATGACAATTCCTGGATTCCTACATAAGTATTTGATAATGGAGAGAGACACAGGGAGAGAAGGGGTTACTGATAGAGGTCCTCTCATAAGTATGTGCATACACACCTCTGCAGCATATGCATATTGTGTAGCAGGTGCTGTCCAACTGCAGCTAACCCATTCGTTCTGGATAAGAGAGAGACTAAAAAGCTAGGTCTGCTCATCCATTCCTGAACTTTGAGGGTTGTATATTCAGTTTGTGGTTGAAATATTTTTCTGCTCAGTTTCCTGAGGAAAATAATGAAAATTAATAAGTGCCGTCACCCTTTTAATGTCTTTTAAATGCCATTACAAAATTTATTTCTCCCTTTTTAGGTAATGAAAATCAAAGTTCCCAACAAGATAGTTTTTAAAGATTAGTTTATTGATTTCAGTGCTCAAATATGAAATGAGTTTTAAGTTTGTGTCTTGAAATTTTTTTCTATCATTTACAACTTTGTCTAAACGTTTTTGTGAAAAAGTTACTTTGTTTTGTGTCAGGCCATGATTATAAATCAGTGAAAAATAATACAGGAATTACTATTTTAAAGAAAGAAGGATAATAATACTTCTTTCACATCTGCACCAATGATTTTATTATACCTCATTACTATGCAGTGTCATCCCTGCACGCTTTTGTAAATAATGCTGCTTGAAATATTCTTGATGGTAATCAAAACACTTGTCTTGTTCATGTCTCTCGCAGGAAGTATTCATGATTGGAAATAGCTTTAAATTTTGACCAGACCTCTTATTATTCTCCTCTTTATCTTCCTCACTTTTCTTCCTGTCCATCTCAGTACACACACACACAAAAGAATTGTACTGGATTTTGAGATGCAAAGACAGAATCAAGAGCAAACTGGATAAGACAAGTTCTATATGTCATTTAAAAAGACACAGCTATATTTGCAAAATAAATACCTGTATTCACATGTGTCTTGTCCAACCAAAACATGAATACAAGGCATGACAGACCCAGTGAAATAATAAAGGAGGTACTTATGGCACTTACAGAAAAATCTGATGTTCAGCTAGCATGTCAGAAGTAAGAAATTGAAATATAACAGATCTATCAGCTTATTTAAATACTGCTCATGGTAATTAGCAGTTTGACATTATTTTCTGAGTCACTGTGCCTACCAGCCACAGTACAATGAAAAAAACCTCATGTAAACCTCCAGGGAAGTAACATATTGTCAAAAAGGAAAAAGGGCATATAGATAACATGAATTCCTTCTCATGGAAAGAAGACATGAACATCCAATTCCTACATCTCTTAAAAACAAAAACATAAAAGAGAAAATGTTCTGGGTTTTTTCTCTTGACTGATATGACTTATCTCCACCCTTTGAAAGACTATTTTATTACATTTATATATAAAACCCCCTACACACTTTTTATAAAGAAAATGATGACTTTTCTGTGCCAATCTTTTGTTATCTTTACACCCTTCAGAGCTGTAATCTTATTAGTGATTGCTTATGGAATTACTTTGCAGCACTTCTCAACGAAACAGGATGCACAGCTAAAATGACTTATGAGGGAGATAAGAAAATCATAACTTGCTTGATGAAAGAATTGGCTTAATGCGGTGTCCTACTGTTGACTTTTCTTTAATATTATGTCACCAGTGCTTCCCAAACCAAGTGACATTTCTCTATGTGTACCAGACAGCAGTGAGTGTTGGTAAGACAGGCAGCATGGTAAAGCAAGAAAAAAATTACTTCTCTCGTTGCTCCCTGATCTAGTTTTTCCTTTTAAAACATCTTTCTGTAGTCAACATTCCTGTGTTGTGCAGCAGAAAAATCAATATGGGAGCAAAACGCTTTAGCTTAATGGAAAATCCTAATTCGTGGCAATTTTTTGAAACATTGCTTAGAATGTCAGTATTGTATGGGATGGAAATTCCTTCTTCTGGCTGCTTCTAACTTCCCTCATTTATCATTCATTCAGAGGAAGGAGGTAATAGGTAGAAAATGCAGTCTTCTATTTAGGGGTCCAAAGAACAATGTATTTTGAATCTAAACATACTGAAATGTGTGCAACACCTCTTAAACTGTTCTTACAGCTGTGCATAGCCCAAAGTGATTTGGGAAAAAAAAAAGAATGTTCAGCATGCTGTATTTACAGTCAACCTCTAGGAAAGCCATTCTTCCATTTCTTTCCAGTAACTCACTAAGAAAAGTGACCATAATCAGATCTCTTATATTTCAAAAAAGTAGTTACTTGGCAACTGTGACTGCGATTTTAGACTGCAGGATATATGTGCATTTTAGGTGATTTCCCTAGGTGCTCAGCAATATGTTTTTATTTTCTGAGTGAGAACTGGGATTGCAAAAATATTTCCTGTGGAAATAAATTCAATTCATCCCCGTTCTTCTGCCAAAGTGTACCATAAATTGCTCATATGGTTATTGTGTTCTCAAGAGCAATATATGGAACAATATATGCAATATTTCACTTTAAATGTGAACTTAACACCAGAAGAGTGCTCACTGCTGTCTCTACCAGGGCAGAAAGTTACTGACAGTTGAGTTGGAGTACTGTTTAGACACTGAATATGAAATTCAACTAATCTTCTACAGGAAATAATGTACCCTTGATTCTGCCACCCTTCCTCCACTGTGTTGTAACTTGTACAATAAGCAGCACCACTGAAAGATACAGATAAACGCTCTGGTGCGTATATTGCTCAATCTGTTTAAGTGGCAGAATGGGAAATTCAATAAATAGCAGTGAATTATGAAACATAAATTTCTTTGTTAAAAAAAATAAATTCAGGCTTCTGTGAACTTTTGCTTACTCCACTGAGCCTCTTTTATAAGATGTATTTGTGGCTTGGGAGTAGGATGGACACAGTGTGCAGGGGTACTGTCAGAGTTCAGGTAACTCTAGCCCAGACTGTAATTTTATTACTATAATAGGGCTGAAAGTTTTTTGCTAGACTTATTTAGTGTAGGGGTTTTTTTAAGTCAGTCTAAAGAATTTAAGTGAACTTTCATGGTGCTATTTATCTTTGCTTCTTGTATAAGAGATATGCAGATCTGCAAGCAAGACAAAAACATGACTACTTTAAAATTACATACATGTTCTTAATTTCATACAGAAGGGGCCTGAAGAGGCATTTAAAATATTGAACGTCCAGTATTGAAAGAAAACAGGGTGCAAGGTAAGCATGATGCATTATCACTTCAGGATTAGTGCATTTCAAATGTTCGTAGTCCACAAGCTGTGGAGAAAAGAAACACCAAGGCCTCTAAAAGACATCTCACTTACTGCCCTAATACTCAGACAGACAAGCATCTCAGGAGAAATTATGGAAAAACACTTCTAGGAGTTTTTCATTTGCAGTAGAATGGAGTGACTCCTTAACTGCTATTATTTGACCATTCTGTTTCAAGTTGCCCAAAAAAGCAGTCCTCTTATATTGTAGTATATTATATATCACCATATACATGTATGCTAGTGTATATATGTGTGTACATTCTAAAACAAAGATCAGTCATAACATCTAGTTAAAAACATTGTAGATTTTGTGTGAGCGAATAACGTATTTTTCACAATTTAATCTTGGTGTTTACAAAATTTGTCACAGAGTTTGAGTGCTGTTTACTTGCTTCCTTTAAACTCCTGATTTTTCCTAGTGGTCAAGGTATGCATTTTAGAGTTTTGTCATATTTTTGTCAACATCTGTGTCGTATTCTTGACCACATCAATACATTCATTGAATTTCAGTTTTCTTATCTGTAAAATATGTCTGGCAAACGCTGCCATTTTTAAAGCTTATTCATAGCTTTGGAAGTATAGACAAGTGCAAAATTTTAATTTTTGCTTAAAAATTTTGAAGTTAAATCTGCGTTCAGTAATTCATAATGTCGGAAGGAACTAGTAGAACTTTGGTCTTAACCCATATAAGACAAGGTATAAGACTTAATCTAGGTACTTTTTGGTTATGGTCCTTGGCTTAAATTTACCTACCCCGTCCTGTGCTACTCTGGGTCTCTTAACTTACCTTTTGGTTTAGCATCTAGGCTTTTTTCTTGTCACATTTTTGCTTTACTGACTTAAAGGGCTATTATGTATCTGTTTTTTCTCCCTGTAGCTTACCTTACCTTTTGTATGTAAGGTATTCTCTTTGATAAACCCCCTGCAGGCAAACTTAATGTATCAAATTACTCGTCCCTGAAAGTGTTCAAGGCAAGGTTGGATGGGGCTCTAAGTAACCTGGTCTAGTGGAAGGTGTCCCTGCCCATGGCACGGGGTCGGAACTGGAGGATCTTTAAGGCCCCTTCCAACCCAAACCATTCTATGGTTCCATGACTCCATGATAAAATACAAAATGGCTCATCGTGTGCTACAGTTTCAATGTTTTTTGTGATGTGATGCTGAACAGAGGGACCAAACCAAGAGTTAGATAGCTCAGGACGAGATGAGGTTGCCTGAAGTTTTTCCCTCGTTCTATACTGCTTTCTTTCTATTCTGCCTGTGCTACATCTCAGGGTCAAAAATTATCTCAGACATGGTCAGACAAGGTTTTGTTTGGCTGGCTTCGTGTTTGGTTTAGTTTGTTTAGTTTGCTTGTGGTTTGCGGGGATTTGTTGTTGTTTTCTTTTTTTAACTGAGATTGGAATGATTTCATTTATTCATTCACTTGTAATGTTAGATGCTTTTGGCTCTGTGATAAAATGAAGAGTATGTAAAAATTTGTGCCAAAATCTCAGGATAATGAGTGGACCAGGATTTTGTCCAGGAGTCTACCTGTGCATAGCTCTGAGGGAACCTTAAGAATTAATGAACATGAAATATCTTTATATAAGTGACTTATCTTTAAATATGGAAGGAATATAAGTCACTGAGATATCTTCAGCATTGGTCATGTAAAGAATGCATGTATTGCATGGATGCACATGTGTGTGTGTGCACACCTGTGTCTACAGTCCTTTATATTCGACTGTTAGTCGTTTGAGCTGGAGGATGAAAACAGCTGTAGATTGCTAAGCTCCTCACTTTATAAAGATGACCTGTTATTTATGCAGAAGGGATGTTGTGTAAAGGAGCCAATGCTAGAGCAAATTCCCTACAGAAGGTGAAAAAGCTGACCAATGTGTCCAAATGGTTCTTTACATCTCTGAAGATAAATATTGTGAAATGTCCCAATTTAGTATCCATACTTCTAAAGTACTGTGGGCAGCTGGCAGATTCATTTGAATGCAGAGAAGGAAAAGGAAAATTTGGTGCAGATTTGATAGACATGGTGTGCAGCACATTTCAGAAACATTTCATCTTTCAGTATGATCATAACCCTCACCCCTCCCCAAATTACTTTCAGACAGAAGAATCAAGTTTTGCTCTCTATGATAAAATACTCTTTTTTTACAAGTATCTGAAACACAGAGAAGGTCATCAGGCAGCACAGCATGATTCTGAGACATGGACAATGAAATTTTATAAATTCTGTACTGAAGACTATAAACCTTTGGAAAGACTTGGAGGGGAGAAAGGAGTAAAAAACCTTACAAAATAAAAGTGACACATTAAAAAAAAAATTTTTTTGTATTGTCTGTCAGATGCAAGACAGTCTGTCTGGTTATAAGTATATAAATATGTAAAGCCTACATAGATAACCTCACCTACACTACAGGAATATTCCTAGACTCCCTTATTTCTTAACCCATCACTGTTGCCCATCACTACTGCCTCTCAACACTTTAGATGCACGTCTTTCTCCCATCATTCTTTCCCCAAAATTTAGATGGTAAGACGTGTGATCTACAACATTGTTTTTCTAGCTGATATTTTTTGCAATGTTGTTTTATCGGCATGGAGAAGAATGGAAATCAGCAAGGTGTATGTAACTTGTGTTCACTGACATGACTTACTGAAGACAGCACCACTGTCATCTTTTTAGCCTTGATAATCCTGACCCCTGACAAGAAGTAGTAAACAGGTTTTATGCCTTGCTAATGGGGCTATTTGATTGTTCCTTCCTGCTGGCATCATTCCTAATGATACCGCGTGGTGACTTTTCCTTGGCAGAGGTTTATAGAAGGGCTGGGTGATCAGACACCATTGGTTGGGTTTCTCTGCCTCTGTTCTGGCCCCAGTTCTTTTATGTATATTTGAGATCTCAGTCCTGAAACAAATCCCAGAGACACAGCCACAAAGAATATTGAAGGATGTACTTTCCCCAAAGGAGAAAACCAGCCTCATTTATGAAATTTAGATTTTTCACAAAACAGATACTGATACGCCAAATGGACAATGGACTAAGATGCCAGTCTGCCAGACTCAATCCCTGTCAAGAGAGTTTGTAAGGGAGGGCTTGTGTAGAAACTTGTTGGGCTGTCAGTTTCATAGAACTACTGAAAGCAATGGTAGCTTCAGGTCTCATTTCAATGGGCAAAAGTTATTCCCTTTGTATTTGCTGGGGTAAAGAATGTGTTGGATTTTCCACAGGAACTTATGTAATAAGACATTGTCCATTTACTTCTAATTACATATAGCTTTCCCCTAAATAAGAGATTTAAGTGCTAAATCTATCATTCAAGGACATTATGTGAATTAGCAATGTTCTCTGGAGGTTTTTGGGCTCATAAAACCGCACAAAAGTGTACTCCCCTACACTAGCTGTTTTCATCTGTGAAAAGTATGAAACCAAGAATACTTTTGTCACTAAATAAATTACACAACTACAATTTGTTGACAGCTGCCAATAGTCCACAAATTTTTATTTTGCTTAAGTTGTTTAATGAATATTGTAAAAGGAGAAACTTAGAGAAAAGAAAGGTTAACTACAGGTGAGCGGTGGATGCAGTGGGAACTTGTGTCGATGCTGTGTCAACAGTTCATGGGTGTAGTGCTAGAGAGTATGAAAAGGGAGAATGTACAGATTGTAGGTGAAAGTAGAAGAGACAATAAGGCTGTAGAAATAGCCTTACAAAAGAAGGCAAATAAGAGATAGAATTAAAGAAACAGCAATCTAAAGGAAATAAAGTAGAAAAACCAGTAAATGGATTCAAATGCAGGATGGGAAGATGAGAGGGGAAGAACAGAGGAAAGTCTGGGCGCTGTATTCAGCTCCTCAGACGTTTTGGAACCAATTGTTCTATATCTTCTTTGACATCATTTTGCACCTGAACATTACGAAAGAACAGAATAAAAGAACAAAGGAAACAAACTTTGACAGCCTTCCTTAATGGCAACCCTGTCATCTAAAATTGCAGCATGCCTAATAAGGTATCAGTGCTTTTCAACCAGTTTCTTGCCCATCATCCTTTGCTTTCTTACCTACTGAACTCTGTATTTTCTTGCATTTTTTTGCTTGCTGTAATTTTCTTACCTTTGAGCTTTTTGCTGTAACTACCTTTCAGATTCAGTCAGCTAAGCACAGCCATTTTCAATAATTTCAATATATATTCATTATCAGACTTCTGTTTTAACTTACACTTGTAGTATGCAAGTAAGAACTGGTGAGCTGGTTATTTTCACAGCCAAAATCCAGTTTCTTCATTGTAATGATAAGCTACTCATTTCCCATTATGATAGATCATCCACCTGGAAGCAGAATTTTTTTCTAATAAGAAAGTTAAGAACTAGGTTCACTGCCATAGCTATATAAAACTGTCTACTTTGAAAAATCTGCCAAGGTCAACTTGTACAAGTATGATTTGAAATTGTACTGTAGAGTGTTACATTTCCTTTATGAATTCCTCTCCATGGACAATCAGCTTTCACAAAAAGAAACAGGGGAGGAGAAAAGGCAAAAAAGAGAGGGGGTCAGTGAGAAAGAGGAAAAATACTGAGGGAGGGAAAAACAGGAGGAGGGGGAAGGAAATAAAACAAAAAGGTTTGTTTGAAACATCACAATTTTAACCTCAGCATCTTTGGTAAGCAGAAGTGAGTTTATTTTATGCTGAGAGAGAGATATGCTTCCTTGTTTATCAGCATACAATATTACTGTTTTACAGAAGAGTGTCTCTCTTCTATTACCTCTTAATCATTGGGTATTATACTAATTGGGTGCTACTTAGAAGGGTTTGAACCAAGCCAGAAAAAACAGTGGATTAAAAAATCCAAAGTTTTATTATGTGCATTTCATAAAATTTTATATTTTATTCATGTTAATAGTATGTCAGAGCTAAAAGCTAGATCCTGATACACCTTCACAATTATTCACAATTATTTGCTAAAATAATATTTACCTATGCAACAGAATATTATTGGATTATTCTCTTTTTTTCCCAAACTTTCTCTGCATCCATACATCATAATGGAAAAAAAAAAACAAACGGTTGACCTCACCAAGCAATCTTTAGTTATTGCAAAGCATTCTCTTGCTGGCTTATTTACTCTAAATTTGCTTTTAAAATGCTACCACTACCAGCAGTCAGCAAATTGATTTAAAATGTCAACCCACTGGGGCCAGATTCTGACACCACTCCTCCCTCTGGGTAAATATACTCTATCTAATGAATTATCTTGTGGAAATTAATAGCAATATTCACAGAGACAATGATTTAATTAAAATGAAGGCAATTAAAAACAGTTTCTGAATTGTTACTATTTTTTGCTTTGCATTTCTATAAATTGCTTTAGATTGCTGCTATTATAAATGTTAACTTTATTACTGTAGTTGTTTCTTGGAATATTTTGAGGTAAAGCAAGGAGTCATTTTTCCCCCCAAAAAATGTTACTATTTTACATTCAGCTCTAATTATTCACTATATATCAGAGCACCCAAGTGGGAGCTCTATTTTGCATTATGCTAGAAAATGGGTAAAAATAGCTGGCAAGAGAGTTTACAGAAAAAGGTTTTGACTTGCCAAGACATTTAAGTGTATGCTTCATTTAAAATATGCAATTAGGCCCCTGGAAGCCCCAGATTTATTGCAGGAACAGTCTGGAAAGCAACTGTGACTTTAAATTTCTATTCTTTGCATCATATATTTGTGGTACCAAGTTGCTTGGCATACATTAGAAAAATATAAAAATATCACAGAAGATCTTTATGGTATGTGCATCAGCTGACAACCACCAGCATTCAGCATATTTTTGGTCCAACCCATGTGCAGGAAGAAAACACAACATTAATTTAAGAGACTCACTCATGGCAAAGATACGTGTTAAATTTTATGCAGCTGAAATACCCCTTCAAACTGCTGAGAGCATTGGAGATTTTTGGTAGGAATGAATTGTACTCAGATATGGTATGTTCTATGCAGAGGGGAAAATAATAATCTGTTCTTTGTGTACAGTCATTAAATGTAATCAAAACCATATCTATATCTATGTCTATAAACATATACTGATCTTTAGCTACTGGTATTCTGAAACTATTGCTGAAGGCAGTTTTCACTATGTGTGGCAGCTGAATTCAAGGTGCTTAGAATTCAGTGGGTATTGATTAAAGAAATCTTGTTTATGTGGCTGGAATGATTGTCCTGGGTGGTACAGAGATGACTTTGAGGGACTGAGGTAAGCCACTTGTTACCAAAGCCTTGAGGTGTGTACAAGCATTTCATTGTATTTCATAGAACAGTTATCCCATGCTGGAAGTTAACAGTTCTTCAACACCACTCAGGGTAAGCCCTAGCAAGTAAAGCCAAAGCTCCAGTGCCATCCCTTGGAGCGCTGGTCCCTCGGAGCTCTCTGCTGGAGCCATCCCTTGGAGCACTGGTACAATGACCACAAGACCACATTTACAATGGTCTGGCTGGCTATTTCACAGACATCCAGGGGAGATGTGGAGAAAATGGCACAAATTCTGAGTTACGAGCTCCTGCCTGCTCTTGGAATGACCTCAGCACGCACTTCTCCCTCACCCTCCCTCCCTCTCCCCCTTCCTTCCCCTTCCTGCCCCTGAAAGCACAGCCTGTACCCCTGAGTGAGTAAGGATCTCCCTCACTGCTCCCTATATAAATCAGCAGCAGAAAATAATCTGAAGAGACAAAACAGCTCTCTGCTAATATCACATTCTAGTGCCCTCTTTAGGGAGCCTCAAGTGCAATCTTGCAGGCAGATTATTGAAGCCTGCCTGTGGAAAGTTTATTGGCATGGATGAGTTTTCATTCCAGTGGGTGTTGGAGAGTTTCAGATTATTCCTGTGTAAAGGAATGGAAGAATTGGTGAGCAGCTTGTAAACTCTCACAGCTTTAGTTTTCCCTTGGCTGTCCATGAATTCAGGAAAACAGCTGCTAGATTTCTGACGAGTGATTTACATAGTTGATATAATTTAGTTTCCCTGCCAAAATACTCTTACTTCTAGTTTTCTATTTAATTGAATCACAGACAGAGAGTCTGAAGTGTCTATCAGCTGCAAAGGGTAGGATGAGTGCTGTAAAAACTATTTTTCAAGACTGTGCATAACTTACCTCACTAGTCTATTAATGTGCTGAAATAGGTTTTCAAATAGTTTTAAAAACTTCTGTTAGGCTACATTTCCCCTCCTTTACCTTGCAAAAAGGCCTAACACAAATGGTCTCTTCTCAAAACCTAGTAGAATAAAGGCAGTTTGTTTTTAGAGTCACCTAAATTCCTCTGAAGAAAGTATACTTTGGAGTATTATCGTTTCTATTTTAGAATTACAGGATCACATGAAGAGTTTGGTCACCTTTATTTTTTTAATCTAAAAGTGTAAGTTACTGGAATTGGTTCCACTTAAACCCACTCAGTGTTCACTAATGGTAAACAGACCTTGGCAGTTCTCTTTTCCTCTGGTGTGACACCATCCATATTCCAAGAATTCTTTCTTCTGTTGACTTCAGGGTATAAATACCTGCTATTCGTAAGCAAGCATGATTTTTTGTGCTCTTTTACCTTCCCATAGCTTTTAATTTACTTCTGATGGCTTACCCCAAACCTTTTTTCTTTCTCTTCAACGCTGGGACAGAATGTTGCACAAAATGTGCAAGTAATGCAGCTATATCAGGAACATTAGATAACCTTAAAGGCCCCTGTCAGAAAGTTTCTGCAGTGTGGTGTGCAATAGGCTCGATGTTAATTGAAAAATGTTGTTGTGGCTTTGGCAAGGAAAAACTACCAAGTACAAAGATTCATATGCTACCTCTGGATGTAGTTTATCCTTCTATTTCTTAGAATTATAGAATCATATGATTTGGGTTTTAGGGGACCTTACAGGTCATATAGTTCCAAACCCCCTTCCATGGGCAGGGACATTTTCCACTAGTGCAGAATTCTCAGAGCCCCATCCAGCCTGGCCTTGAACACTTCCAAAGGTGGGATATCCACAGCTTCTCTGGAAAATCTGTTCCAGTGCTGTATAGCGCAAGATATGAACCAGAATTTTTCCGCACCAACTTATCCTGGTGATGGTTTGGGAATCCTCTGACAAAAAAAAAGTGTGTTAGCAAATAAACATGTTTTCAGACTTTCCAGTTTCCCCACAGCAGTTTTGAAACAGCTGCTGAGAGTGGTGGTTCACTTACAATTGTGATTTCTGCAAAACTGTGGTGTGCTCCTTTATATTTGAAAAGTAATGGCCTCTTCTTCATGATTAACAGTTCAGCAGGGCAAAGTTTTTTTTTGTTTTTTTGTTTTTTTTTTTTTTTTTTTTTTTTTATATTTTTTTTTCCTTTTTTCACAAAAAGCCAACGATGATTTGAACAAAAGTCTGTTCTTNTTGTAACATTGCTCCTAGATGAAGTTATTTTGCTGGAGGTACAGGGTGATTTGGACCAACATTAGCTGCATGAAAGTTTATTGGCAGCTATGAAAAACCCAGAGCTTCTCTCTTTTTTTGTCCCCCCACACTGTATTTTCTATTAAAGAGAATTCATTCAGGTATCTGGCTAGCTTCTTAGACTTGTCATAATTCCAGCCTTCTGGAAATTGCAGAGAATGATTAAAAAGTTATTTAGATTAAAATGTTACTGTTCAGTTATTTATCCAATCACTCAAAGAAACACTAGGAATCACTACAAGGAGATGGAATTTCTGGATACAGAAATCCTTAAAGCAGCAGAAGTGAGCTAAAGGTTATGTGAACAAAAACATTTCAAATACAGCCACATAACATCTGTCAACCTTTCTCTGTATTTCTGTCCAATAGATTATGGACACTGCAGAGCTAACTCAAATGGCACCTTCCAGGCTTTAAGTGTTCCTCAGTCTTCCCCAGTGTTTTCTGAACTTGCAGTATGTCCTCTGCTCCCGAGGGAGATCCTTTTCCTCCTACTGCTTTCTTTGTCTCTGGGGACTCAGTGCAAAAGCTATCAAGAAGGCAAAGCAAAACATGTGTCTAGCTCAGGGAAACCATTCCCCAAAAGAGGCCTTGTCAAAGTTACTCGGCAGGCTTTGGTAAGACTCAATCGAGGGGATCTTTTCAATACTATGGTCAATGGCATTAAAATAATTTGGTTTTTATGCAGAAGAGAAGCAGGAAGGCATGTCTGTCTAAAGCAGACCCACAGAGAAGTAAGAAAAAGTAGCACAGCTCCTGCCAGGGGATGCCCTCCCCTTCACTCCCACCACCACTGCCCCAGTACCTATTGTGTTCTTTCAGAATGAGACACTTCTTGACAGAACTCTTGGAGCATATACCCTAGGAAGCAAACTTACTTGCATTTCTGATTTGGTAAGGAAAATCCATGGGTCCAGTTTCAGTTTTTTTCTTTTTTATTTTTCAGCCCTCAAACCAGGAGATGTGTCATTTTCCTGCTTGGGAAGCAATACCTGCATTTCTATTTGGTATCTCAGGATGAGAAGCTTCTCTAAGGGCTGGTAGAACTGTGTAAACCATGTCCACCTGCAAAGCAGACTTCTCACTGTGCTATTCAGATTGTTTGGGCTGCTTGTTTTTAAAATAGCTCAGTTACTACAGGAAAAATGCAAGAAAATTGCAACAGGATTAAGTTGTCCCAACAGTAAACTTTTATTGTAATGTAATGTTTTCCATCAATAGATAAAAAATAAGAAGGATAAGAGAAGGCATTCAGCACCAGAGTCATAAAAGTCCAAGCATTCCTATACTTGCCTGTAAAGAGATTAAATGTAAAGAAAGGGCACCCAAAATAAATAGAGGTCCTTGCCTTATTAAAGCAGGAGCTGGCTAAATGAGCTGCTCTTTAAAGTACTAGTACTAATCCATAGAGAACCAGAACCTGCAGGAATAATCTGTATAACAACTATCACATTTTTAAATTAGCAAAAGATTCAAAACATAAATCTAGTGTATTTATCCCTGCCAGACTGCAACCATAACCAAAGGAAAAAAAAAAAAAAACCCGAAATATTTTGAAGGAGGAAAATTAAGAGCAAGGGGGTGCAGATCAGGACAATGATTAATGTGTGTAGTTTTTATTCCTCCTTCACTCTGTAGTATGGAGATATCTGATGCAGATCTCCAAACAAAAGCATAATTTATTTCACATGCTGTATAGAAACATAACTGCATTTGCATGTCAGTGAGGAAAACATGAGCTAACAAAAGTTATTCACAGCACTTCGTGGCATTTAACATAGGGGTGTTCTTCACCGAGATGATTCACTTGAATAAGGGGTGTGGATGCCCCACACTGTTATCAACAGGGACCGGTCTCCAAGGTAATACAACACATCTAAAGTAAATACACCCCAGGGCAGAAGCATTAATTAAAAGATCAAAATTGAATTAAATTAACCTGATTAAGGTGCTTAAGCTTAGAGTCAAGGCTTAGTCATTAGAAAACAATAGGCTTCTCAGAGAAAGAGATTGCAGATCAAGTTGAGCCCACCTGTCTATAAAGACAAGGAGGAAAAGTTGTTGGGCAGTTTTAGTCAATGGTTTTACAATATAATGATTTATTCTTTGTTTTACTTCCTCACTGGAAGGAATTGTTTTCAGAATGAATTATATCTATCAAGACTTTCTGAGTTGTGCTGCACAAACAAATATCTCTGAAGGAGTTCCTGTGCAATTAGAAGACTGTGAATACATAAAACTCAGATTTGACTTAGGGAAATAGTATTTTCTTGGCTTCATATGCAAGAGATTTTTACTTATCATTCCTTTGTGATTGCGTAAGTTCCATCCTTAAAAAATGAGGTACCAAGCTCCCTGGTATCATCAGAGGAAGATGAATTGTCCACAGACAGGCTTTCCTCTGTATTCCTGTTCTACCAAAGGATGCAAAATGATAAAATCATATTACATTAAAAGATCAATCCTTTCTCCTTCAGGAAGGATATGTGAGAGATGATTAACAGGTTAAAGGCACATGTGATAAAGGAAAAATTATAAACTCTTTGGGTGACATATCCACTCAAAGCAATGTGGAAGGTTAAATGAAGATTTTCTTAGCATCTGATAGACTGAGGTTTTAACATTTAAATTTGCCATAAATAAAACAATACAGTAATGGTTATGACCAGTCAGCAGTAGAAATATGACAGTTTTTTCTATCTGTACACTGAGGTGAGTTAGATACATGTCAAACTGAATTCCATTGTCCAAAGGACTCACCATAAGGAAGACAAAGAGGGTAACAGGCATGTCAAATATGAATTCAGTTGATTAATTAATTAAAAAAGAATATTTCATCCGTGTGTGCCCCAGCATTTATAATTACTTATTTAACATTGGTCCAAGATCATTAATGTAAAGATCTGGTTGTTTGCCAGATGCCGTAAGATCTACTGAATGCCTCACTAATAATATCCACTTTACAGTCTCTCAACATACCTCACCAATGCCTGTGAGAGTTGCTTTGTATGTGTATTTCATTACTGCAACAAGGAATCACGCTGGATTTGTGGCTCTTCAATGTACTCAGTCAAAGGCTGGACTTGATTTTGGATGTCTTTTCCAACATTTACGATTCTATATGCAAAGGGGAATAAGCATGAGGTAGCCTGCTCATTTAAGAGCAACACTTGTGGTGAGGGATGAAGGGGACAGAGGATAACTCTTTTTATACATGTACACTGACAGTGCAGTAGAAAGGATGCACTAAAATGCAAGTCTTACAAGAAGGATCAGCCCCTGATTTTGTTATCAGTGTTTGCTCTGTGGAAAACAAATATCTGGATATCTGTATTTGAAAATTTCCTCTAGCATTCAAAATACAGTGCTTTAATTGTCAACTCCTACCTGATGCAAAATGCCTTGAGTTCCCTTGACTTTTGTAGAAGAGAAATGCTGATTCACACCACCTAAGGTCCCAATGAAATAAAAAATTCTTAGCTGCATGCCTGCTACAGACTGCCAATGCAACTCTCTCTGGACAGAAAAGTGACAGGAATCATGTGTTGTCTCTAGCTTGAAGGCATTTGGTTCAAAAGTTCAAAGCAAAAGTATTATTGGATTACCTGTGCATTTAAGGTTGCTTGTGGTAAAAAAGGAGAGCAGACAGCAAAAGAATAAAAAAAGAGCAAACCTGACATGAAGATGTAAGGCAGGGTAAATGGATAAAAAAATACTAAAAAGAGAACAGGAAAAAGATGAAATAAAAACTCTAACAAACTCTAACCAACAATAGTGATAGACAAGATACCAATTCCTCTTTTCTACCCAAGGTTTAGGAGGAGGTAGGGCTTCATTTGATGACAGGTGAAAGTATAGCCCTAGACAAATAATTAAAAAGTCTTTAACATACAAAAATAGACCATCACTGAGAGCCTCATCCCATGTAAATTATTTTAGCTCTACTAAAGTCAATCCATTTACTAAAGAAACAGAAATACCACCACTGAAGTTACAGTGTGCCACTTTCTCATTATAAAATGGTCATTACTTGGAAACTGTTTAAGCTGCTAAAGTGTAAAATCTTTGTTTTTATTCCTCTCCATCTCACTGGAAATAAGCCACATGCAAGTAAAACCCTAAGGAAAGTGTTGTTACCGGACACTTTTCAGTCACAATTTATCATGCACACTGATCACCAACAGCAGTGGAAAGGAAAATATCTCCTCTCCTCATGAAATTAAGACTGACAAATCACACCATTTATTGCTGCAGCCCTCAGGACCTAAACAAAAAAAAAAATATTTTCCCGTGGATACAGAAAAGAAAAGAAAGCTTAATTAGCCACAGGGGATTTTCCAGTAAGAAACACTTCTACTGGTTTAGCCTTATCTCTATAGATGTGGTGTCCTATATTCTTTCCTAAGCATGTGTTATGGTCAGATGGAGGACATTGGGTTGCCTGAATCTTTTAGTCTAGTCCAGCATTGACAGTTTTACATTCTAACACCTTAGAAAGGGAGGGGGGGCAGGACATTGTTTTAATACAGTATAGGAGAAAACTTACAAATATTTTAGAACATAGATTCTTAATATTCATTGTTTCTCACAGATGCCTGAATTAGGCAATTAGCAATTCGGTCAGCAGGTTTGCAGGTTTGCAACAAAGGACAAGAACCATTTTCATAAGCTGCCTTTATTGTACCCACAATTAAAATGCTCAAGTGCTTCAAATACTTCAGAGCAGATAAAGGCTTCAACTCACATTCATTTCCCATTTCTTTCTTATTTCAGTCAGGAGAACAGCTATTTGAGACACAGCTTTTTAAACAAGCTTGCAGGAGAAGAGTCTTTTTGATTTCCTGCTACTAGTGAGGGCAGAGGCCCCATTCTTGGCATACAATCCATTTCATGTTCTTTCCCCTTTGGTGCATGGTCAAACAACTAGGACATGGACAGATAAAATGCCCAAATGAATAAGTATTCTAGAAAAGAGGTCTTAGAAGAATGGAAAGGATCGGTTCCTATAGCAGCTCATTATGAGACATACTACCACTTAGATACTGTAAAAAGTTTCACAATTTCATACAAAATAGGAATATAATTTATAAGCACAATTAGAATCCAGGAAAAGAATGCACGCTGAATTGCAGCATCTTTAGAATTACATTTTATGCCAGAAAATAACATACTTTCCATTTAACTGTGATTTCAAATGCAAATACCAGTGTTCTTAGAATGAAGCAGATGTTGGGCTTTATTTCAATAGAATGAGCAGTTGTTCATCTCTGAATCTTTGTCTTCTGGGGAAATATTTCAATGCCTTAATGAATGAAAGACAGACATAGCTGGGTTTTGCAACACATTCCCAGGCAAACCAATTTTAGCTCCGTCTTTGGAGTAATTATTGAAAAGTTGTACACTGTTACAGTGATAATTCCAGATTAGTGTCATGTTAGGGGAGGGTTTCTATTTTTTTATTGTTCTGGGAGAAGATTTTGCTACACTTGACTGTAAATTGTTCTGACAGTGAATAGAGGACAGGCAGATGCTTCCACACATAACTTGGAAGTTGCTTTGGCAAGGACCTGGAAAATAAAACCCTGTGGGGTAAAAAACCTGCCTTATTAATCCAGCTGTAAAGGCAGTTACAACTGGTTGGATTTCAGGTACCACCGGGGAAAACAATACACAGCTGACAGAAAATCCTACTTTCCTGGAGATCTAGGCTTTGTTTTCCATCCTCCCATACTCTGCAGCACAAACATATATGTGTGTATATATATTTATATACACATATATATTGTGTGACCCCATCCACAGGGAAAAAAGCAAGCAGGACGAGGGAGATGATGGTGGCAGGGTTTACATTAATAACAAATGAAAATATTCAGGTCTTTGCATAGCATGGAGGGTCTGACATCCTGTTCTCTTTGTGATTTTGCAGTTTAGTTGGTTTTCCTCCCTAATATACATTATAATGCTGCTTTGTTTGCTAGGGTATTTTGTGGTGTGGCACATCCTTTTCACTGTGCCAGCTGACACTTTAGGGTGAACACTGGTGGGTTTTACCCTAGGAGATGTCACCAGTAGCATCCTGTGATGGACACAGCAGCCAGGGGAGGTGAGCTCTGTGCTGGGGATAGCTGTGCTCCCTGGGTAGCTTGGAGCAGCTGGAGCAGGTTGCAATTTCTGGAATGGAAAAGACAGACAAAGAAAGAAACGACTGAAGCGCAAGCTTTTTTAGTAAGCACATCCAAGCAGTGATTTTTAAGGGCTTTTCTTAGAGATTAACAGGGAGAGAGACTGCATGGGCTGTGACACAGAAACACAGGAGGTTCAAAGACCATTTGAGCTGTGCACAGGTGGACCAAGACCTCTTATTCAAGAACACACAGCAACAGCAGTGCAGGTACAGAGCTCCATTTAGGGGTAATTCTGCTTCACTGAACAGCAATGATTTTGTTGTCTTAGTTAGAACTATGGGTCAATCTTTGATATTTGATTATAATAAGATTGCTTTCGCCCTTCCTTTGTAATAATTTAGAAAATCAACATAGAAAAAAAAAGCTTAATTTACTCTTGCCCAAATTCTCTTCTGAAATAAACTGGCACGGCATCCTTTGAACCAGTGATTCTTTTCTGTTTGAAACAGTGATTCTTTGTCTAATTGAACCATCGTAGAAATTGGATCAATGGGTTTTAAGAGATTTCAAAGAAAAGTTAAAAATAAAATCATAAATAATGATCAAGACATACACAATAAAAAAATCAATCCTCCAGATTTATGCATAAGGGAATATATACTGTAAAATTATGTTTCAAAGCATGATATGTCATGCGAAATCCTGTTAGATGAAATGAAAGGACACTTTATTCAACTGTTCCTGTATAAATACCAAAAGCTGGCCAAATATACATTTAATGATTTTTTTCTTTTAAATAGAGTGTATAAACTATTTTTGGATTATATGTCAGAATCTAAAGCCAGGTAAAGATTAAAGGATATAAACCAAGAAACAATTACTTGTACCTTTTGACTTTGTAATTAAGACTAAATATTTATTCCTGATTACTCGATAGGAGCATCCAGATCCTTGGCAGCCATTTGGGAATGTCCCTTGCACTTCTGTAAAGTGAAAACAACACTGTCTTGAGACAAACGACATAGGTTGAACCCTAGACTTGGAATAAATTTAGTACTAGACTAAATATTCTAGGCTTGAAATCAGAATCACATTGAGGCTTCAAGCATATAAAGAAATACATTTCCTTTGCAGGTTAACAGGCGTATTGTGTTTGCATGGCAAGGGGCTAGAGGGGTGGCCAGAAGCTTTCTCCATGTCTGGCAGAGCCAACGCCAGCCAACTCCAGGATGGACTCACCACTGCCCAAAGCTGAAGCCAGCAGTGACAGTGGTTGTGCCTCTGGGATACCATGTTTAAGAAGTGGGTAAAGAAATTTGCAAGGTATCAGCAGTCAGAGAGAGGAGTGAGGGTATGTGAGAGAAAGAGTCCTGCAGTGCAGAAGGAGGGTGAAGAGGTGCTCCAGGTACTGGAGCAGAGATTCTCCTGCAGCCCATGGTGAAGGCCATGGTGAGGCAGCTGTTCTCCTACAGCTCATGGAAGTCCGTGGTGGAGCAGAGATCCACCTGCAGCCCGTGGAGCATGTGGATGCCTGAAGGAGGCTATGACCCACTGGAAAGCTTCCACTGGAGCAGCTTCTTGGCAGGACCTGTGGCCCTGAAGAGAGAGAAAGTTGGAGCAGGTTGAGTGGCAGGAATTGTGGCCTCAAGGGGTATCCATGCTGGGGCAGCCTGTTTCTGAAGGACAGTATCCCATGGAAGCGACCCAGACTGAAGCAGTTTGGGAAAAATTGCATCTTGCGTAAAGGACTCACACTGGAGAAGTTTGTGGAGGACTGCCTCCCATGGGAGGGAGCCCATGCTGGAGCAGAGGAAGAGTGTGAGGAGTCCTCCCCCTGAGGAGGAAGGAGCTGCAGAGATGATGTGCCATGGACTGACCACAGACCACATTCCCCTCTCCCCTACAAAGCTGATGGCAAGGAGGGAGAGAAAATTGGCAGGAAGGAATCTGAGAAAGAAGGAAGGGGTAGGAGAAAGATGCTTTTAAGATTTTATTTTATTTCCTTACTCTGATTAGATACTTTAATTTAGACTAACTTCCACCAGTCAAGTCAGTTTTGCTCGTGATAGTACCTGGTGAGTGATCTTTCCCTGCCCTTATTTTGACCCACAAGCCTCTTGTTATATTTTCTCTTGCCTGCCCAGCTGAGGAGGGGACTGACAGAATGGTTTTGCTGGACTCTGAGCATCCAGACAGGGTCAACCCAACACAACACATTGAACAATGTGCTGATGTACCTTTTGGAAATGTATCTTGAAGCTGTACAGTCACCTTACACCTACCAGGTTTGCATGCCTGGATAAACTACTGAGGCACATGCTTTCCCTGCCCAATTTATAAGCCAAACTGTTGATAGTCAACCAGTAGTAGATAGAAAAATTTAATGACTAACTCTAATGTTATGCACTTAAAAAAAAAACAAAACCAAGGACAAACCTTGGCTTCTGTACAAGAAAACTATTTAAAGGAACTGGTGGACAAAGGTCCTGAACTGAAAATCTACTTTTAAGCTTAAATTCACAGTAGCTATTTCAACTGACCTTCATATACCGAGAGGGGAATTTTTTGTATTATTTTCATTATTTAACTATAATATTATCTTTTTCTCCATGGTGTTTTGTAGCTGGTGTTTTTTATGAGAAATCCTTCAAAATAACCGTATCCTTTCTCATCATACAATGTAAATCCATGATTGACAGTCCCTGTGGAAAGATAGGATTTCATGGGCAATACAATATAAATAAAATACATGAGTCAAGAATGCATTTCCATCTCATTACAGCTAGGATAAGCTTGAATTTACAGAGCAAGAACTTTAAATTCTTTATGCAACAGTCCAAGTTCAGACTGGCTAGTTATGAGGCCTGGGAAGAAGAGTAAAATCAGGGGCCAAAACTCACTTTTACCTCTCTGCGATCTTGCTACCATCATGGAGGAAAATGATGAATATGATGCTAAGATACTTCCTGGGAAAAGAAATCATTATTTCATAACCTAAAGGAAAACCCATGCAGGAGTTTTCTCTGCATCTGCATTCCTGAAAGTGTCTCATCATTTCCAAAGGGAACGACTTTGCTGCTCGGGTTGAGTGTGCTGCATGCTTGTGTCTGCATCTGCAGCAGGCATTGGATCAGGGCTACACACTCAGAGTAACCTGATTTTCTTGACTGGATTGGAAAGTGGACTAGAGGTCTCAGAAGAGAGGAAAATTTATCATGCTTAAGGCCAGACCTGCATAATGAGATAGGGCTGTGTTTCTTCCTGTTTGGCTTTTTCCTCTTTTTCTCGGTTTTGACACAATACTGTTTGGCACAATGCATGGAAAAAATTAAAAAGAAAAAAGCCCTCTCCAATAAAAACCTCACAACAACCATCAAAACTGTAGTGGATAAATGTCACTGGGCAAATTTTCCCTGTTTGTCCGTTTGCATAATTTAACCAAATAGTTTTAGCATTGTGTGTGGGCACTGCCACTCTCTATTCCCACATACCTTGCAATTTGTTAAGCCAATACTCAAGGTATATAACAGACAAGGCCACAATCACGGCCTTAAAGACACCGATGGCCAAGTCATTTCTCTGTGCTGAGGTAAAAGTAGTTTTAACCATCTCTTCTGGAGACTTAACTGCTTTTTACCCCTGCATTTATTCTCCAGACCCATCCTACTGATGCCAGAGTGATTTTTGCTTTTATATTTCCTTCATATATATTCGTAGATCTGTAGGTTATTGTGGTATAGTTATGTAGTTCCTAGCTAGTTCCAGTACTTTTCCCTACTTTTTCCCTACCCTGACAGGCAGAAAGACAGAACCCATGCCAGAGGCTCCAAACCCTGGGGGACCCAAGGCCCCTATCTGATCTTGGTTCTTCCTGGGAGCCAAGGTTCAAACCAGCTCGTCAAGACACATTTTCATAAACAAAGTTTAGTTCCTGTCTAAAGGGGGGCTACAGGAGAGGTAGAACCAAAAGGGGGAATTACTTCATTATTTGTGCTTCTAATTGGGGATTTTTGTCAGTTATGCTAAACTTACAAAACCGTGTTCACCCCATGTGGGGGTGGGCAATTTAGGCATTTTCCATATCTGCCCCTGGAGGCCTCCAATAAAGACTGGCTTTTATATTAGCTCCTGCACTAATATTGTCTCAAAAGTGTGTTGTTTTATTTCCAGGTCTTTAAGACATCACTACAGCTGACACCTGCATTGTTTCATAATTTCAGATAAGGCATGTGACTTACCCTTCCTTTGCAGTCCATCCAGTGCCCCCTGCCCCTGCCCTGTGGCTACTTGAGACATAAATACCTGCATTTCCATACACAGTTGTTCCTGTATTACACAGCATTATAGGTTCTTTAAGGAATTATGTATCAGATCAAAAACTGATGTATTGATGGCATTAAATATCCTTTTGTTCTGATCCAAATTTTTATGATTTTCACACCTTCTAGCATGATAACCCCCCTTGCTGCTTTTTGCCTATTAATTTTAATAGGTTTTGGAGATGGACCTGAAGATTTCCCACCTGGGTTTCTTTGAGAACTTCTGAAACACTGGGAGAACTTGACAGCTCTCATGCTCTTCATAAAAATCCCCTAGCCCTCCGTTATTCCTCATAATGATCTATTTTTGTGACCTGACATCATAGTACAAAATCATTTTTTTTCCATGGTGGTGTTAAATTCCATATGAATAATATATTCACTCTGAAGACCCATACATAATTCACCTCTTTCTCTTCCCCACAGTGGTGATGGCCAGGTTGTTTTGTGGTTTTTGGTTTTGTTTTCTTTTTTGTGTCTGGATAGGTGTTACACTGCACTCTTCATCATCATCATCCTTGCTTGACTTGCAGATATATCCACCCCACATTTCTGGATCCCAGTCCTCAGCAGGAGCTGCCACTCAGGCTTCCCAGACCTGCTCCCATGATTCTGTTTCTTTTCCTGCAGTAGCCTTTCATCTCAGCCTGCCAGGCTTTGCCAGGCTCAGTGCACTCAGCAGCTGCCTGTGAGCACGTCCACTTTTCTTTCTAGCCAGCCGCACATCCCTTTGGCTGCCAAGTTTCACCCTCCCCTTTTATAATTGCCTCACTCCCCTCGCAGAGTGCAGTCTGCAGTTGTCACACAAATGGCCACATGAAGCAAAAAAAGTGATTTTTCTCATAGTGTTCTTTGCTTTAGCTAATTCAGAATGCAATTTACCCCCTATCAAACTGTACAAGTCCTAACTGGTCCTTGTTCCAGACACTGAGATTATGATTTTCACAGTTACTTTAATTTGTCTCATGGCTGGGACCAGCAGGAAGTCAATGTTGACCCCTTATTCCCTCCTGCCTTGCTCTTCTACTCTGTGCCATTCTGCTAACACTCCAAAAGCACCAGTAATAGAGTTATACGCATCGGTTTTTTGCAAACTACTGACCCAGAAGCCAGCAAGTATTTAAGGTCATGATCCAAACCTTTATTGATTCTCCTGAGTTCAATAGATTGCCTATGTTGTCCAGGCACAAGGAAAAATTTGCACCGTTCACATAGTTTAACCAAATCAGGATTGAGGTGGTTTATTGGTTTATTAACTGCATCAAAGCATTTTAGGTTTTCACAAGTTGTCCAGGGAGGTGGTACATGCTCCACCCTGGAAACATCAAGTTGGACGTGGCTTTAACCAGCCTGATCTAGCAGAAGAGGTCCCTGCTCGTTGCAGGGGGCTTGGACTGGATGAGCTTTAAGGCTCCCTTCCAACCCAACCCAATCTATGATTCTTTGATAATTAACTGGCAATCAGTGAATTAAACTACAATTTATGATATGCTAATAAACACCTACAGCTTTTGAAACACCTTTCTAGGCTCACTCTCAAAAAGCTCTAATCCCATACACACACAGGTGCTCGCACTGCCGTGGGCACAAACCCCAACTGCTCCCACCTGCACCCACTGCAGCTGTGGTGGCAGGTCCCCATCCTCTCTCTGGTGAGGATGGATTGCCCATTTTTCCCCCTCTCTCCCAAGGCTGTTGTGGGGTCTCTGGTCCCATATGTGACCCTGCAGGTCCACACACTCTGGATGGTGAGAAAGTCCCCATGACCTCAAACAATTCAGGGTGGGGGAGTCCCACGTGCTGCCCATGCTGCCAGCCAGATATGACATTCATAGGGAGGTTCCTCCATCAAGGCTCTGCTGCCACTCCAGGGCTTCTCCCCCACCACTACTACTTGTCATGCCTCTTTCTTTATTTCTTTTTAGGCTACCTCCACCTTTTTTTGAAAAGTTCCTTCTAATGCCCTGCAGCACCTCTGTGGTGATGTTGGCCCCAAATAATCATGAACATCTATGTGTGTTGCAACAGACTTAAATCTTTGCTCTACCATGCTCCCGACATGTCTGTTTTAGGCAGGTATAAAACTGATTTTGCTTCTCTGATGCCAAGAAGCATTAATTATTGGTGCTCATCAAGTTGCTCAGGAAAGGAGTTTCCATTTTGTATATCAGAACAATTTACCATATCTTTACCAAGAACTTGTCCCTGACATTTAGCAATCATAGCTCCTAATAGTTCCTGCAAGAGCCACAGGTTAAAGCATTTATGTTTTTTATTTTCTGTTGATATCAAGGTATCCACTTTTCTAACAGTCTAGAAAGATTGGGCCAAATATTGAATATCCACCTTGGATGCAATTCCTAATAAAATGTAAAACCCAAAATGATAGGCAATTTGGCCGGAGAAAAAGCAGAAACAAGCAAAGTTGCCAGTTCTCATTCTGACAAGCAGTAATTTCTCTCTGCCTGGACATTGGCTTATTTCTCTTGGTCAGAGCAACCATTTTTGTTTTCTCCAATTCTTTATGTCTGTTTATGCTGCTGTAGCACCTGTTTGATTATTATATTTAGGAATCAAACTTGAAATATCAGCCCTGGCAAACTCCATACTTATTTATGTATCATATTGGCTAAACCTGCAAAGCCAGAATAAAATACACTTTGAAAGATACAGAGAACAGTATTTTCCTATTTTTTTCAAGAGAATTTCCTGTTTGTTCCTCTGGTAAGGAAATGAGGTACCTGGGTAGAAAACACGAGTGCACTCTCTTTCAGATTTTGATTTGGTATAATATTACTATTGTAAGTAGGGAGAAATATAGGATAGACAATTTCTTGTTTAGATAGTTTTATTAAAGCTTCAGGCAAAATTAAAGGAAAAAACCTAATGCCACTTCGAAAGGTGATAATAAAGGTTCTGATGTCATTACAAGCTGCTGTCACTTGGACTTTAAATTTCCTAAGGCAGGTGTTTTATGTTTTGTACTCCTGACAAGGTACACCAATCCAGAACATTATGATTACAGAAGGGTATTGTCTCTTAATAGATGTTTGACCTCCCACCCTTTTTAGGCCATTTAGTTGTCCTTTCTGCACCTTCTCTTACTATCCTGTCCTTCGGATGCAGTGCTTGAGACTGGGTGCCTTGAGGTTTTATACAGTGGCAAAATAATGACCCCTCCCATTTTTTTCCTTATACTGTCCTAAAGATGTCCACAATTTTTCTAGTCTACTTTTGCACAATATGCCGAGGCAACACCAGGATTCTGAGCTGTAACTCAGCTGCAGGTAAGCAGAGTTTAGATTATTTTCCTTTTGCCTTACGTTTGGCTGCACTGAAGTTCATCTGACACTACTGATGGAATCAAGCTTTACTGGAGAGGATCAAGCTTTTCTGCAGCCCTTTGGAAGGAATTTGATTGTTTGAGAGATCTCTGCATCCTCTCAGGTTTTGAGATTTTGTTGTTTGATTATTTTCCAGGTCAATGATGATGTTTCAGTAATGGTGATTCAATAAATCCAGTTCCAGTGCTGATTCTTAAGGAATCCCATTGCTGATCCTTCATCAACAAGAAGATGATCCTCAAGACCTACAGTTTGCTTCCTACCTATTTATAAACTTCAGTCAATACCACATTTTTTCTTCCAGTCTCATGGAAATTTTTTTCTTTAATAACCCTTAATAAAAAATGTGTTCAAAAGTTTTTGAGAAGACAAATATATTAAGTCCATCAGATCACCTTTTCTCTCCATGCTCATTGACATCTATCAGGACACTGCCTGTGTGTGAGGGCTGCTAAATTGCTGGGGGAGAGAAGGGAAGAACCCAGGGTCCTGACAGCATCCTCGTGGGACTCCTGAAGGTTAGCCAGGCAGCATTTCTTTCTACAGAAGACTTGCAGACTCTTTCCTAACACACAGATCTTCGGTCTTGAGGTTAAAATGGATCTTACTATCAGGGTTGGAAATCAGGCTCGTGTGTAATACCTGTCTTCTGGATATCATGCTTAATACTTGACATTCAAAATGCTCACAAAATAAAATGTCTTTTTGCATTCAGCCTGCTCTAATGTGCCTCTATCTCTATGACAAACAATACAAATTTTCCTTAAATATAGGAAAAAAATCCCCTTGGGCACCTTCTAGAGACAGTATGACACATCTAGGAGACAGTTTCTCAAGCTGTGCTTGAAGTGTGATCTTTTTTCCTCCCTGCTTTTTGTTAATGCTACCCTTTTTGATTAGAGGTTGCTAGAAGTGCATCTCTAATCTGATCATTTGAAGATTATCTTTTTTATGCTTCTGTATGTTTCAAATATTGTGGAGAGAAGTGTTTTTTATTGTACTCAGTCTGAAGTCACTTTTACTGGGTTTTAACATTCACCTCAATTTATAGCAAAGGTTTATGACTCATGATCAGGTGAAATAACTAACTTCTGCTACCCAGAATCTCAAATGCTGGGTAAGGAAGCCAGATTTAGAACCAAAGACTGGTTTGTTTTGAAAGGGACATGCAAGATCATCTTATTCTAACCCTTTTGCAATGGGCAGGGACACCTTTCACCAGACCAGGTTGCTCAAAGCCCCATCCAACCTGGCCTTTGTTTGTTTCTCTCATGGTGATGCTTTGAAGAAAAGTTTACAAATTCTGAAGATGGACACTCCTAATGCATGACTTGTTGCCTCCACCTCTGAAAGGTCTGTTAGCTATGCATCTCACCCACAATCTTCTCCCAGCACCACAAAACCATCATGCTTACAACTTTGTCATATTGTGTTGCTGCATGTTATAAAAACTCTGGATCAAGGCTGACTTCTCTGAACCTAGAAGCTCATTTTCCATCCTTCCCCAGATACATCTCTGACTATATCACAAAACCAAGAAGTGAGGTTGGAGGCTCAGATAAAAAGCAAACCTATTAGAAATTTGTAGTAATCAGCTGAAAACAAAGAAAATATACTTAACAACTTAGTAACTAAGCCAGCCATGCTTTCTGGAACAAATTCCTGTTCTTCCAGCTCTTAAATGGTTCTTGTGACTCTCTGAACTTTGCCACAACTCTGTACCTTACTGGGTTCTTGCATTTCTTTAAATAGCGTCATACCAAAGCATATATTTGGGCAGAAAAATCCCATTTGTCTTTCTCTTTCTTGTACTAACGCCATCTTTTTAAAGGCTTGAGTGGCAGACACGTGAGGGATAACTCTCATTTGTACCCTTCAAATGCTTCTGTAATGGTTTTAATGATACAGTTCAGTGTGTCCTGTCAGTCTCTGGTCGGCAGTTGTGCACCCTTGCACACTGAACACCAGGCTCCTTACTCATTACTGTTCCATCAGGTCACAATCCATTTAGTATGTTTGCAGCAACATTTTTTGTTTCTGTTTTCCCACATTGAGGAATATAGGTTCTGATCTGTTTAGAACATATCACGGTGTGTTTGCCTGCATGGAAGAATGAGATGGGGTTTAATCAATAATTTTACTTTGCAGCTTTTCCCCTTTTGAACAATCAAAGTCTGTACACAACATCTGTCTTCCCAGTTTTTTCTCACTTTAATTCCAACTTTCTTGACACATTCACAAAATCTTTCATTTCTAAGCACGTTCATAGTTCATTTGCACCTACAAAGTTCTGTTTTATACATCATAAAGAAAACCTCATTGCAAAAATACCTGAGGCAACTAAAGCAATGTAGTGACACATCCTAGTAACTCACGCATTCTTTCTTCTGCAATAAAAGCTGATGGACGGGGGGTTCAATTGCTGTACTAGATCTCAGGGATGGAATATGAGAAGATACATAACTACAAAGAGAATGGAGCAAAATCTGGTTTGGGAGGAAAGGCAACCAGTTTCAGCTAGCATCAAATACCACAGACATCCACAGGCACAAATGTGCATGCCATCGAATGTGGGGCTATTTAGTTTATTTTTCTTTCTAGACTAAAAATGCTATTATCCAGCCCTATTTCAGGGTCTGTTTTATTGATTGTATTCTTTCTGGGCAGGCATTTTATAGGTTTTAAATAGCAAAGGCAAAGTATTACCCTCAGGAACATCTTCTACTGAACCGAAGAAATCTATTATTCTGACTTTTGAGAACACTGAGTGAGCCAAAGCAAGCAACGATAAAAGACTATAGTGACAGAATGTCTCATAAAAAAAAGAAAAGTTTTTTTCCTAGATGGAACTATGTAATGGCTTGCCTAGTGCTACCTCAACCAAAAACAGGGTAATTATGAGTGAAATACATGCAAAGACTGGACAGTAGAGGGATGTTTAACTTGTTGTAACTTGTAACTGGCTAACGTGCACATGAAGTGGGTTATTCTGTGACCCTGAGCAATTTCACATATTTCCCAGGCTAGATTATATTTCCATATAATTGAAATAAAAATTAATGTAGTGAATTGCTTTAACTGCTCTTCTCCTATCACTTCAAATTTGATGTATCATTTTACCTCTGGAAATCTAGCAGCCAGGCACAAGTGTCTCTAAAAATGTCTCAATTTAGAAAATAAGAAAGGGTCTTTTCAAATAAACATTTATTTTATAAGAATGCATTGTCAGCCTTGGGAGAAAAAAATCCCACCCTGCTCTCATACATTAAACCTGCTCACAGGCAGTATTACTACTGCCTCGACTGGAATATATGCAACTTGCTAACAATAGCCTCATTCATGGGGTTCTATTTTAATGTGGGTGACCTATACCTGAAAATTTATCCAGCAAAGCAGGTGAAAAAAACCCCACCCAAACCAAAAAAAAAAAAAAAAAAAAAAAAGAAAAAGAAAGACTTTTCTTCAAGACCAATTGCAACGTACCAAGAGATGTTAACACACATTTTGTAGAAGTCTCTCTTGGAAGACATATGGTCAACATTAAGGTGATGCACGGTGAGTTTTTCCTTGAAAATATACCAGAAGAACAGGAATAATTTGTGAAGGGGGCCAGGGGCAGACTAAGCATCAAAACTGACCATGAAAGGTAATTTTGCTCAGCAGCCGATTATAGTGTATAACCAAGTCCTGAAATTCTGATGCACGGTTAGACTCACTTTCAACTCATGGCAATCAATGTGGATCTTTCCATCAGCTAAGTGTGAGCTAGATCCCATCCCATGAGCTTTTATCTGTTCCATTCATCTGCTGAGAAGAAATCCAGTGGAAAGCTGAGATTTAGCGTGCATATCAGCCACCATTTTTACACACATGTTTATAGTTGCACATAGATTATTTAGCAGATGTAGTCTGATCAGATTTTACAGTGAGAACACTCTGGGCTCTGAGAGACCATTCACGACTTCAGTGGAATAGAAGCCAAGAGCCTTTAACTTGAAGCTCTGGAGTAGGTTGCATGGGGTGTTTGGCTAGTAACTGCTAGAAAACTAGTAAATGCTTAGAAATAGGACCAAAGTTGTTTTCTGCCTGCCTTTTTGGAAAGCTTCCGCCCCTGTCTTCCTGGTCCTGAATTAAGGAGAGATTTGTTGGATTGCAGTCATCCATCATCACTCAGACTCCCCACTCAAACCCTCCAGCTTCTCCTTGACCTATTTTCTTCCCCAAAGGTGAAGCACGGAAATATCCTCCTCTTGCTTTATAGCCTATGCCATTTTGTTACTCTTTCATAAAATTTCTCAGAGCTAGAATTCAGGTGAGGAAGAAAAACATGTATTTTTCAATATCTCTGGAATATGTGAAGAATAATAAAATGCTTTTTTTTGTAATTGCTTATCTTTGCCCCAAGGAAGCAAGAATTTGGAGTCAAGCTGTTTACATTTTTCTTCAGAAACTAATGGGTTAACTTGTGCCCGAAGATAAGGTATTAACTTCTAAGATATGGTCTAACTAGTAACTGCAGCAGGCAGCTGTTAGATATGTGATGGTTATCTGGAAAAAATCTGATTATTTGGTTTAGTCCTTTCTCAGTGTTTTTAAGAAAGACTTAAAAAGCAGTCTCTATGCACCTCTCATGTATAAGACACATTTCTGACTAAAGGCAAGAACATTTCTATAAGCAGAAATAGCTAGGAGCTTTGATCTCTTCCAAAACCACTGAAGGTAGTTTATCTCAAGTTGCACAAACATGGATAATCTTCCTGGCTTTAAATATGTTCCAGCTGAGATCCTTGTTATGTCTTTAATGGATGTCAGCAAGTCTTTAACAGCTAACAACTTAGTCCCCAAGTAACACAGAAAGATCAAGTAGCTCTGTAGTGGCCGTACAGTTTGCAATGGTGTGGCACGGTGGAAATACCTTAAGCCATGAACCTCAGAGAAGGGACAGAGCTACCAGCAGCTCTGCCATGCTACTTTGCATTTATGTTATGTAGGAGAAGAAAAGAAGTAAATTTTTCCTAGGACGTCAACATTTCTAAGTACTTACAAAGCTGTTGTCTGTCTTCAAGGCTGCTGCATTTACAAGCCATTTGCATTCCTTTTTAAACTGTTTCTTCCAAATGGACTAACAAACGGGATGTTACTCCAAAGTCATCTGTTGCAGTAAGACCACTTGTGGGGACCAACACACGTATCCTGAGTAAGGCTAGCAGAACTTGGCCAGTGAGGTGTTACACCTGTGTAAAACTTTGCAGGCTCCTCTTTGTGCACTTTGACCTATCCTGCTTCAGAGGTCTGCTCCAAAGCTTCAAGTGTCATTGCAGTTACCTGTACAGGTCTCTACAATAATAAATTTGAAGAAGAATAAGGAAATTAATCTCATACTAATCTAATACATTATTTACTGTATTTGTGTCTTTGTTGCTCAGCACTGTTGCATCTAAACCCTTTAATGCATTTGTCCTCACAAACCCTTTGCATTATTTATGTTTCACTTCTAGTGAACCACTAGGAAAATTAATGTACTGCAAAATTAAAGTGTCACATCCTGAAAAATCCTAATGGAAGGCACATTGTGGGACAAAAGACCATAGAGAACCTGCAAACCCTTCCCTTGATAAGCTAACATAAGGCCAGGCAGGATTTCAGCTCTTAAACACGGTGACAGTTTTCCTTTTACTCTTCCCTGCTAGCAGACTTAAAAAAGGAGGGGGCAGGCAGCAGGCATTGGCTCTGCCTTTCCTCTGTTTGTGGGTCTTGTCAGGCAGCAAGGCATGAATACTGTGTGTGAGACAACTCGGTGTGGGACAAAACTGGGAAGGGTTAAGGCAGAAGGGCATTCAAATACTCCCAAAGGCATTCAAGAGCTGCATGGCAATGGATCTTAACTCCTCTGCCCAGGGTGCTGGGCATCAAATTGCTACAGGTAGGTATTGGCAAAATAAAAAATGAAGAAAAGGAAATTATGCCTTTTGAAGATCAGTGGACTTAGGCACCTCACAAAGAAACCTGGTCCTGACTGACTAGAAGCACAGATATGTAATATATAATTTTTGAAGTTTGAAATAAAGACACACCACCCGGGGGGGGCGGTCAGTGACACCGTATGGCAGCTTACAGATTGGTGTGTCTGAACCAATCCAGGACTGGAAACAGCAGAAGCGATTCTGGAAAGCAAATACTCATCTCCATAACAACAAAAATGAAAATTTTGCATGTTCAGGCAAGTCCTCACAAAACAAACCTAGCAGGGAACTCCAGAGGATATTGTACAATAAAACGATTTCCTGTATGACTTCTGCCTTTTGGAACTGCTCATCTGTTTGTGTGACACTTCCTACTGCTTCCAAGTGCACCGAGGGTACAGTCTTCCCATGCTCCTTCTCAACTCTTTCTGCAGTAGTTCTAACTCAAACAAACTAATTCCAAACAACCTCTCAGAATGAATTGCTGTGCAAAAGAAGAACACCTCTTGGAAACTCATTTCAGTACATGTGAATTAACAAAAGAGTGTGTGAGCCCTTGCTGCCTAGTTCTGCAAAGAACCTCACTATCACAAATTATTTTCTCTGATAACTGAAAAGAAGAAAAACTCTTGAACAATCAAGACTACCCTCTGCTTTTGCTGCGAGACTCCTGTCAGCTCTTTAGTGAAACAGCAGCTGGAGTATCTGTGTTCGTTCTTTATTTCTTCCTTTTTAGTGATCCTTCTTGATTTTCTATTGATGATATATTCTCCTTTAAATATTTCTCTAAATTATGTTTCCTGTAATTCCTCTGCCTAAACACCCAGATAGGTGTTTTTCCCTTTCTTTGGGAAGGAAAACAAACAACATCCTGAGACAGACCCATGCTTTCTTAATGAATCTCTGCCTTCTCCCTCCATATACTCAATCTAAAATATTCCAGCTAAAAATCAAAATTATTCCTCCTAAGGAGAGATGATGCTGCGTTCTTATTAAAATTTACCACATGGCTACAAAATTTATTAGTACTCTGACTTTTGATCCTTTTTTGGTTCTGAATATCGCATGTGTGACATTCACAATGCTACATCCATGTGAAATATTCCACAGAAAGGGTGATCTAATTTTGGGGAATTCCCACACTGAGCTTATGTAGTACTTAGAAGTGACTGGTCATTACTTGAAAAGCACACTAGATTACTATTGTAAGATTTGACAAATAAAATCTGAGTAGCTGGTTGAATAATTAAAGAAATGCTAACTAGCACATCTGAGGAGCAATGGAATTTGTTCTCCAAATACATTATTCAAGAAGCAATTTTTCAGTCAGTGTAAGAGGTGATGTTGGGCAAAGTACAGGACAAAATGTTGTATATTTTTAAGGCATAGTTTGGTATATTTGCTGTTTTGCAAATTTGTCATTCCACTGTGTATTTGAAAAGTTCTGTGAACACAGCCTGAGGCTGCCAAACTTTGTTCTTTTGGAGCTGATAATTTTTCATCCAGTCTGAAGATGGTTTTATAATTCGAAAAAATGCCAAGACTATTACAGTTTCCAAAAGGTTATTTGCACACCAGCTGCAGAAATACTGTGTATTTTGCTTGTTTCTGAAAACACTTTCAATATCAGGTAAGAAAAAAAACCAACCGTGAATGTTTTGTGTTCATCCTAGTGTAAAATGTCAGAACAAAAGTCAAGAAGTGCAAGGTGCTCCCCTAACACATTCTGACATTAAAATTTTTTGATTTTATGAATATGTGCCCTATAGCTTATAGATTTTTTCCCCCCATTTCTTTGTTTTCTTGTACTTAGCTTTTTCTCTTATTTAGCACTCATCCATGGAAAGCAGATTGCATTTCTAGTCAATTTTGGAAGCTGTTTTCATCAGAGAACTTGATTCTTGGAAGTTCTGGGATTTATCTGGTGATTGCTTGAAGAGCATAACGTCAGACCCCCTGAAGACCAGAGACTGAACATCCACTCTAAATGCTGATTACCAGCATATTCCTTATTTAGTTGCTGGCAGAGCCAGGTCTGGGTTTCTCAGCAGACAGTGACACTTTGCTGCTCAAGAACCTGACAGCCATAAGATGTACAACATGCTGACTTATAAGAAGGGGTAGAGTTTACATGGAAAAGCATTGCACAGTCATGTCACTTTGACCACATTTGGGGGCACAGGAAAATGGAGGGAAAAAGGACACCACATAGGGTGGCTCTCCCCTTGCAGTTACCACTGACCTAATTATTCTTTCCATAACCTTTTGGAAATGATAGCCATAGCTACACTGAGCATCCTAGACTTCAATATATTTAGGTAGTGGGAGAGCAGATAACTTTCTTCCCACAGTTACCTGTTCCCCACATCAAGAACCAGTGCTGTTCAATGTTGAGGCTGAAATACCTGATTTGAAATAAATGCTTTCCTTTTGTGATACTTCTCTGCCTTTGACAGTTACTAACCAGCATGGATAGTTTTGATCTTCTTCACTGAATCTATAAACGTCTCCTACATACCATGTTGTTCCTGGCAGCCTTTGTTCCTTGATATATTATATCAGCTTTCTTGAGTATCACTGTTGCATCAAGCCTCAGCTTGTACTAGAAAATCTTAAAGAGTGCCCTTTGAAAACATAATCAAAGTGATTAACTGTATACAAGTGACAGAAGAAGACACAAACACTGAAAATGAGTGCTCAGCAGATAACATACTTCATCTTCTCTCAAAAAAATTATTTAACGTGGTTGTCTGATTATTCACCAGCTTGACTCAACTCCTGCAATTTCCCTCCCCCAAGTTCCATCTCCACATTTTAAAACAGTAGCTGATACTGGACAGAGGATTTCTCTTCAAGGCCTGAGGCTTTTCACAAGGCAGAAGTGTCACTTGGGACTTTTGGACTGCTATAGGAAGCATCCTTTAGATGTCAAGGAATCCGTGTATCATTGTTTCCAGCACTCCCAGTCTCCCCTTCTTCATTTTGCTGAAATATTCTTTGCTAAATGCAAATTGAGAGGATTTAAGAGATGAGGCCTATTTTTTCTGATCAGGTCAACATATTTTATTTTAAAATATCCCTTCTTATTCTAACATGGGTGAAAATCTTGAGGCTGAAATAGAATACAGCTGAACAAAAACTTTTCTGTGGCTTTAACACACACAACCAGAATAGCACCAGAAATATCACAGATTATTAATACCAAGAGGATACTTTTATAGCCAGTATTATTATTTACTATTATGTATTATATATGTATTATTATATTATAACCTGAATAATGCAACAATACAATAATTATGTAATAATACAGTAATAATGTTATAATAAAATATATTGCCAGAATTGCAACTGGTTGATTAGACAACATGATAAACAGCAGCTGATACATAATATACACTCAGATTTCATGCAAGCATAAATCAAATTATAAGTTTTGATAAATTTGTGATATCTTACATCACAGCTGGCTTTGCCTCACGTGACCAGTTAAAAAGAGCAAAACAATTCCGTGTTGATCCCATAAAACAAGTCATCAGCTATAAACATGCCAGCCTTAAATTTGCAGCAAGGTGGTACTAACATTTTGATTTTGCTGATGCTCAGCAAGTCTCTGCTTTGTATAAATCAAGCCAAAATAGAGATTATTTACAATGGTCTGACACACTACAATATCTAATGTGAAAATACATAGATTCTCAGCACACCTCCTTGCATATAAGCATAAACATTATTACAACCATCAAAATACATGAAAAACTTTGTATTCATCTTTGTTTCATCAATCTGGTCCATCATTTAATTTTGAATATTAAATATTTAGCACAATTTAAGGTTCTCTGGCCCTAGAGTGTTATCAACAACAGTACTTGTTATAAACTAAGATCAGTCCAGCAATACTTTATGTTTTTTTTGAAATGTCAGCTTCTTCTGCCATGTTAGGGGATTAAAAGTCTTCATACTTAAATATTTCAGGTGCTTCTGGTTTCAAAGAAAAAAGTGTAATATGAAAACTTAATAAGTATATTAGTTGTATATGGAAGTCATACCCGTTTTTTAATACTCCCTTATGAGATTTGAATGCTATGCTTAATGTAACCCACACAACATGTTTTCCTAGTAAGACCATATTCTCATTAAATTTGTATATATTTAACAGTGTTTTGTGAATTTCATTTATTTTACACAAAAACATATTCTTGTTTCAGTATATATATTTTGTTTTGTTATTCCAACATTTTTGGTCATGGAAAAATTAAAAATTAATTTTTATTATAGTATCTGAAACATCATCATGTTTGCTTTTCTTTTCCTTCACTTGGTTTTCTAAACAACCCTGTATCATCACTGTTTGAAGAAGATTATTAAGAAAGATGAATAAGACTGGATGCTTACCTTGAAAATTGACTCCAGCTGCTTTCATGTGGTGATAACTTTTGTTATCTCTTTATGGTTTCTAGTTCAAACAACAGAAACAAATTGTTCAAATTCTTTCATTAGTACTTCCACTGCCACAGGCTTGGGCAAGAAATACTTTGTACCTCCATGGTAAATTTTTTATAGCAGCAATCTGCAGGTTTTGTACACAGATATGAATCTTTAACAATGTAAAATTGTTTGGAGAGTTGAAGACAACAGCATCCAACAAGAATAAGATTACTGCATTTCTGATCTCTTCTACTGTGTGCTGGTGTTACAATGGCAAGAAATGTTCTGATATTTGAGGTGTGTGAAGCTTCATTCCTGTGTCCATACAAGGTGGAAACAAAGCACAGCCAAAGCAGTGCAAGACTGTGAGTAGCTGCTCACCAGGTAAAATACCTGAGTGCTATAGACCCTGCAGCTTTTTCCTGACCAGTTACAGATTGGAGATGCTTTTCCTTGTTTATTCATCACTCCAGAAGCAGCTGAATATCATCAGCTGGGTGCATCAATCCTCAGAAGCAAGTGCAGTAGGAGTTGAGGGAGATTGCTGAAGGGTCAAACATGCTGCTGCTTCTGGAGCACGCGAGCTGTAGAACAGGCTTGACTCAGTTCTCAACCTAAACCAGGCACTTACTAATTTGTATGCCATCCATATAACAACCACACTGATGTTTCAGGCACTATTTTTGTACATTTTGTGAATAAAATTATCACGAGGTGCTCTGGAACAGCTGTCCTGTTTTCAGAGATGCTGGGTATCTTGGTATGAAGAAGTCATCATGACAACCACTCTTTTTTTTTTTTTTTTAATGTTGTTTTTCTCCTTTTTTCCCCCCTAGGTTAAACAAAATTATTCAATTTAAAAGGATGCACCTGGTCTGGAAATCTGAAATGCCATTAAATGCCTTATGTCTTGACACAGTGTACAACAAATTGGCATAACTTTTTTGTCCCATATTTGGGTGTATTTCATTCCCATCTGCTTATACTCTTTGATGTTCCCAGTAATAACTGCCAGTCACTTGGGTCTCTTAGCTATCATCTGCACAAATAAAACCTGACACTGCTTTCATAAAATAATGTCAATAGTATATCAAATTCTCCGACATATTCCCTGCACATCTGCACCAAGTGACAGAAGTAAAACTGCCTTCAAGCATAATTTATAAAATCATAAGAGGAGCTCCTTTTAAAAGCAAAGCTTAGATAACTTGTAAACAACATGACAAATCACAAGCAGGTTGGTTTAGGGTTTTTTTCCAGGACAGGAAAGGTCATGAGAAACACTTTTTTTTCTCATCTGCCTCCTCCTTACCAGAGGCAGCAATATAAACAGTGAAAATAACCAGTGAAAAGACTTATCAAAAATAAGTTTTTATGCCTCCCACAATTTAGAAACAAAAATATAGGAGCCGAGGGGGAGAGATGCAAGTGCTTTACAAATATGACAGGCTTTATTCTCCTTTCCGTCTGATGTCTGCTGTTTCTTGTTGAGTACAGACACAATTTAGGCATAGTCACTGTTGCACTTGGGATCTTCTAATGCTTAACATAAGCTCCCTACAGCTAGAGAACTGGCAAACCAGTGTAGACTTCTTTCATAACTTCTTTGCCCAGCATAAGATCCTTTTTTCGTTAAAAAAGAAAACCCCCAAAACACAAACAAGACTACCAAAAAAAAACCCCCAAACCCCAGCAAACCATTTGATTTACTCACCTTTATTTCAGACAAAATACCATCATGTAAAGTAGATGTATCTAACAGGTATTTTAGAATCAGCCTGACTTTTGTCAGTCTTTTCTAAGACAAATTATCTTTTATAAAAAAAACCATAAGAACTTTCTACACTTAACTCTTCTGAAGCAAACATCATTACAGAGGCCTTTATCAAAAAAATAGTAATTATTTAAAGATCAATTAGATATTCCAAATGACTAGACTGTAAGTTAACTATTTTGAAACCTAAGACATATTTTGGTGTATGTAAACTGAAATAATTCTAAGCCATGAACAAGTGACCTAATTAGCTCTCTGGAGAACATTAAATGCTTGAAAAATTTTGGAACTGACACATTTTCAGCAAAGATGGTACAGCAAAGATATGCAACACAAGATCATAAGGATCATTGTCATTTGCTTCCTCTTGAACTTAAATTGTCAGCTATCAATACGAATATTTTGAGGAAATCTGAGTAAAGAAACTTTTCAAACACTTATCATTACCAAATACCAAAATCCACAGTTTAGTACTAAGTACTCACAACAGCATCATTATCTGTGTTAGAAGTGGAGATAAGGGAGCAGTGACTGCATCTTTCTGTACCACTGCGCTTGTAATGTAAAGAAGTATTACAATATATTGGATAAACCACTGGAAATATCAATGCTTTTTGAAAGTTATCTGGGCATGTTTATCTTGGAAAAGATATTTAGATGTATAGATATATAAGTTACTAAAAAGATGTGGAGCAGGACTCTTACAATGAGTGCTGAGCAGCTACTCAAAGCAGTCCTGACTGTGGACCATATTGTACAGCTATACCTAAATGCTATTTCTAATTTTTAAATTTTTAACAGAAAATTAGATCGCCTTTTCCTTTATGAGGCAACATTTTCTGAAAGACAAATAAAGGATGCAGGAAGACTAGAAGAATGTAGAATAAAACCTGCCTATGATCTCCTCACTGGCTTACAAAACTAGCTAGGTGCTTGAGGAGACTGTCTTGCCCTTTTTTTGGTGTATGTAACATCCAGCAACAGGATATAATATTCCTGGAATCTCTTTGAACACCAGTCATAATGAGACCCTGATCTTACTATTAGTTTCCGTACTTCACTGAAATGTAAATAATTAATAGGAATAATAATAGTAAGCAACTTGCTTACTGCTACTCATGACAAAGAGAGAATTCGAATAATAAAAATAATTTTCCAGCAGCCCATATGAGAGCAATACACAACTCACTTTTGATTTGTAAGACATGATTACCTGCACTGCACTGTGCCATATTTGTAAAGTCAATGGTTAAGTGGTATCTGCAATGACTAATGTAGGAGCATAAAAAGAATGCTTGTTTGTAGAAGTGTCTTGAAGTGTTAAGATTTACCAACAATTCAGAATTGTAAACACAAGGAAAATTAGTGAGCAGCCATAATGAACTATTTCTGTATGGACTGACAATTACACAGAGGTTTCAACAGATGTTCCTTAGCTCTTAAAAATTCTTTATGAGGCAGCATAACTCGGTTTGGTTTTTTTTGTTGTTTTCTTTGTCCAAAACTGGGCAGAACACTGTTCATAAACTCCATATTTCAACTATAAACATGGCATGTTCTCAGTATATAGAATAGGTGGAAGTACAATGATCAATTACCTTGGAGTAATCTAAATCCTGAAGCCCAGACGATAGCATTAATCTTGATTGGTTGGCTCAGTTAGGGACTGTGACTCCAAAACTTATTACCTTCCCTCCCTTCAAGGGATGAAGTCATTTTACATCAATTTTGATCTGACGGCATAATTTTTCTATATAGCCAGTGAGATTTGGCAGTCATTCTATGCTTTTTTTTTCTCCTCTTGAGGAAGAATAGGTATAAGACAGTCCTGTTATTAATTTAGATTATACCAAGGAAGCTGGAGAGGAAACCTGTGAATTGAGAAGGCAAAACAATACTTCTGTAAAACAGTTTAAAATGCTGCAGCTGGGGCTTTAAAATCTTCCTCTCTGAGGTGCGACTCATTTAGATCTTTAAAACTAAAGAATTGTTTATGTTTTCCTGAGTTTTGTGGCATCTAATCGCAGCACACTGAAACTGTGGCATGGTGGATAAACAACACTGAGATATTTCTTCATTTCCACCATTCCTTAACAGCTTCAGCATCCTGTGGTTCATGAGAAAATATCTCAATAAAGATTTGTAGGATAGGATCTTTCTAAAATCTGGGACCTCTACGGATAGGCCAGACAGGATCCTGTCAAGCATGGCATGAGCTAGGAATGGCACATTCTGTATATGGGCAGAGGATGACTTGATGACTCTCATTTCCAAGAGCCTCTGGCTAGTATGACATGGTTGCTTGGATGGTATGATCTGTCTTTGCTGTTTATTCCTTAGCCTTTTGATAATAATAAATACCAGTAGAATTTTCTAAGTGATACTTGTTATGCCTGCCTTCCTCAAGAAAGCGATAGTAGTTCTCACGCATTAACGATGCAAGGAAAATAAGGAAATCCTGAAAACTAGGTGAACTACTGTCATTACACATTAGATGGTTCATGAGACCTGGGCAAGGCTTAGACCTTAGAAAAAAACATCTGAGTACTACAGATTCACAGGTTAGGCAGCAACTGGTGTGCAATTAATTAATACCTAGCTGCTGGAACTGGCCATGGTTAGACGAATTAAAGACCATGGCACTAAAATTATCTTTTTAAGCTGTCAACATCTTTTAGTACAATCATTCTGTCAATGCCTTTTAGTTGCAGTTATTCCTATCACAATGTTTCTCTGTGCTACGTGAACTATGTGGCTAGTCTTGAAAGTTTTTTTTGAATAATTGCCAATTTAACACATTTAGTCATTATTATTTCTATCATTGTAAGTTCTAGCATGAAAGACACATGGAGAGCTGCTGTTATTGTTTTCAAGCTTTTATTTTCTTCCCATAACTTGTCAAGAGTGGCCTGATTTTGCAGAAAAGCTGAATGCCATACACAGCCTCTGAGGGTTGAAAACTCCCTCTAGATATCCAGTTGCATCCTAAAGAACACGGCTTAGCCAGCAGCAGATTGACCTAGAAGCAAATTATTATAAATCATAGCATACCCATTGAAGATGTTTATTGATAGCTGGGTAATTGTAAAACATCGTCTAATATTAGATACAGAATTAAACTCTAAAGATAACTTGGATACAAAGTTAGAACTAAAAAAAAAAAAAGACTAGGGATTCAAGGCACCTTGATTAGACATTGAGAACATCCACTATACATTTATAAAATAAATTCTTTACACTTTTTGTAAAAGAATCAAGGTATCCAGGATGAATTGCAGCACAGTAGTACATCTCATACTCATATTTAGCTCTACTCTGATTTACCACGCTCCTAAAGATAATGTAGACTTTCTAGAATGTTTTGTTTCACCTTATACTTTTATGCTATGATTCCTGCATGTTTTTTCTCTCCTTCATTGCAACCAACTTCTTGCAGCCTAAGCATCAAGCACTAACTACATGAGGCAGAGCTTTTCAGTCTCCTCCATTACCAAGTTCTGTGGCTGCTCTCATATAAACTTCCCTATTGTGTACACCCCAGATAATTTCTCTGAGTTTCAGTGATTTATTTAAATAAGTCAGATATTAAAATTAACCATCATTCATGTATTATTCTGTACATATAACTGCATAAATACATATTCCTAGGCCTAAAATACATCAGTTACTTCACTAATATAACTGACGGCATAACAGAGACCCATCACTCATTTTGAGCTCATTGATTTAGCATGCCTCAATTTAAAGTAATTATTTTTGCCCTTTCCTTTCTACCCTGGTATTATCTATTCATTGGAGATACCTTGTACCCTTGTCAGTATTGGAAATATGTACTTTTTCCATGTATTTACATTTGCTGCATATACTCCAGAAAAAGACCTCTGATTTTTCTCTTCCCTTTCTTCCTCCACTGTGTTTTGACCCTGCCTCTTTCCCTGTCACAGTTCTCGGACTTAATGGAGTCTTCATTCCTGAAAAACACCCTAGATAAAAGCCCTGAGTAACCAAGTGTGATATGACCCCTGATCCCGCTTTAAGCAGGTATTTAAATGAGATCAAGAGATCCCTTCCAACCTGAGTTATGCTATGATGCTCTGATCTGTGTCACTTTAATCCTTCATGCAAAGTGAGCCATCCTTGTCCAATTACAGCATTAAAGAGCACATGAGTTAATGACAGTAGCAGCAGGAACTGGAGGAGGCCTCCTCTCTGGCATCTGCCAGATGTGCTCTCTGCACCTGGTGGAAGTGCCGTGTGATGTGCAACTACACTGGGACACAGGATGTCATTCTTGATCTCTCTTTGATGTAACTCCTGTCTCATTCAGGGCCTTACACAAAGAGTGCTCTCTGCACCCTTTTTGTCTTCTGATTATGCTGCATGTGACTCTTATCCACAGTTCAAGGCTTTCTTTGGAGACAAAAATTGTTGTCTAAGTTTAAGCTTTCCTCTGGTGCTCACAAGTACACTGTGTGCTAGAGACCGTGATGTAGCCTAAGAATAAGTCCTATATTTCTATATATAGCATATATATATGCATTTCTATAGCATTCAGCAACACACAGTATGGTAAAGGCAGACTTTAAGCAATCCTCAGGAACAAACGTGCAGCATTCAACACTACATTGTGCTTTAACTCCCTTATAAGAGAGCCCTTTGGAATAAATGTATCTCCTATCTAAGAAGAGAATGCAGATATGTAATTTTTTTGAATGAGCGTAGATACAAATTTTGTCTCCCACCATCCCATGAGGCTCTGCTCTGTGCCATCTACACAGAGGAAGAGAGGTGTCCTACAGCTCTTCAACCCATACCACAGGCCTCTTGTATTCCTTAACGTTTTCCAGGAGCCTGGCATGTCCTTTTCTGCTCGTCACCCTCTGATGCTACAGGAGAGCCCTATCACCCGGGTGCCGTGCTCTTTAGTCCCTTAGAAGACTCACCTCTTCATACACTTTTCATACACACAGGCAAGATTCATCCTTTCTTTATTTTTCTCTGATGTGAGCAGAACAGCAGATGGGAAAAGGGAACCTAAATGAGGGAACCAATCCATCCAACCCCTTGTTGTTACAGTTAAGGATTTTATATGTATCCTAGTGACTGCAGCTACTTTATCATATAACACAATGCCTAAATGTATTTTCTTAACTGCCACAGTTCAATTTCGTTAGTTACCAGCAGTCAGAAATCTCTAGGTAAATTTCTTTCCTACAAAGCTGAAAAGTCTTCAATCATTGTCATGTATTGCAGTATACTATTTTACAATTCCAAGGCTCTAACTTTAAAATATTGGCCTACAGGTCTTCGACATGAACAGTTTTAAGACCTGCTGGAAACTCTGAAGGGAACAACACCTTCACAAGTAAAAAGGATGTTAACTAACGGTTGTAATTTTATAATACTTTTTAACCAAATTAAGAGTTGACTGTGCTTGAAGAACTATGCACCATAGCATATCTCTTGCCTTTGGCAAGAGAACTGGAACTTCTACATCAAAGAGCAGAACCTCAAAATATTTAGTTATGCTTAGATAATGATCATCTTAGCGATTCAATAGTTGCTCTACTTCAAGGATGACCGTACATCTGGATCCCTTTGTTCTATCCTTTTACTTTTTCTGAAGATGAGTTGTAAGAACCGCTTCCTCCACCTTTAGAAACTAAACAACCAAACAACGTTTGGGTTGCGGGGAGGGGTTGTTTGGTTTTTGGGGATTTTATTTGCCTTGTTTTGTTTTTTAGAGTGAAAGAACAAGCTGATTAGTAACCTATAGATTTTCAGGTAAACCTTTATGAAATATATTTCCCAGAGCAATTCCGTTAGAATTTGCTTCAAGTAAGTTGAACATCTGCACATCAGAAAGCAAATAAACCCTGATTTAACACTTGTGAAAATCAAAGCAAGCATTATTACAAAGCAGCACTCATTACCTTTTACTACTTGGTAAAACAATATTATTTTGAAGAAATTGTCTTGGGAAGAAGTAACTCTTCAAATGTCTATTCATATCTACATCACATAGTCTTTTTTTCAGCTAAGGTTAGTCTAACAGAGTTCAAAAATGTTAGTCTACTATTAAATGTTATTTCTATAAAATTACATCAAACATATTCCAGAGCTATTGCTTTTATTGTGTTATTAATACAGTTCAGCTTTGCAGGTCCTAAAAAAAACCACAGTGACCAGTCTGTATACATGCCAACTCAGAAAGCCAAAAAACTGTATATTCTTTTCACAGACTAGCACAAAGCAATACTTTTTCTTCTTTGATTAGCACAACATTATATTAACGTCTTCCAGTCAAAGAAAAACTACTATATATCTTATACATGCTTAAAGATTGTAAAATACATGTATTGCATGTGAACTATGTACCATGTATGACTTCAGACATGGATGTGAATCCTGCTTGTTGAAGAGATTCAGGGAATAGACTGGAAGATATTGTAAACATCTTTCTTGCCATACATTGGTTTTCTTTTAATAAAAATTATAAGTGCTTCTCTGTGAAGAGATGAGAATACCACCAGTGTGCATCACTGGAATCTCCTTCCAGGAAGACCCTGAGTATTGTCAGAAAATTAGGAATTTGGGAATAGTCTCTGGGTGCATGTTGTGGGCTGTAGTCTCCTATCCTCCCTCTGGTCAAAAATTTAAAAGAAGGAAAAGGTTTCTACATAGTCTCATGCTTTTCCAGACTTCTGGTAGTATTGCTTAAAAAGAAATCAAAATAATTTACTAAGGATGGGGAGTGGGGGTGTAGCTGTAAATCTTAATTGGATTTGATCCTGTCCACAAACTGAAATGGTCACCTCGGTCTGAAATCAGATGAGAGATGAATTTTTCCTGCTTAAACAGTATAGATTTTTGGAAAGTGCTTCCTGGGGGAGATTTCCTTAAAAACTCAATCAGAAGTACTTAATCAATGAATCAGATGTACTTAATAAGGCTGAGAGAATTTAGTTTGTTCAGCTTGGAAAACAGAAGGGTTAGGGGTGATCTGCTTGTGGCCTTCCAGTACCTGAAGGGAGCCTACAAGAAAGAGAGGGACTTTTTACAAGAGCATGTAGTGACAGGACAAGGGGGAATGGATTCAAACTAAAAGAGTGTCCATTTAGATTAGAGGTTAGGAGGAAATTCTTTGTTGTGAGGGTGGTGAGGGACTTGAACATGTTGCCCAGAGAAGTTGTGGATGCCCCATCCCTGTAAGTGTTCAAGGCCAAGCCTGGATGAATCTCTAAGCAACCTGGTCTAGTGGAAGGTCTCCTTGCCCATGGCAGTGGGGTAGGAACTAGATGATCTTTAAAGTCCCTTCCAATCCAAATATTCTATGATATGTGAAAAGATTATTTCTTAATAAATAAAATAAAAATAAATAAAAATATCTTTAAAAAGGCAACCTCCAGGTTTTTGTTTTATTTCAAAGAAAAAAAACTGAAACAAAAAATTAATTATAATAACTGGTCTGTGAGTGATGAAGTCTTCCTAGGGCTGCTATTGAAATTGTGCCCAGCTACTGAAAATAACAGGAAAAAAAATCTTTTATTTTCACATAACAACAAATAGTCCAAGGGTTAGGAAACATTTGCAAAACCCAACAACCTTGCAAATAAGGTCACAAGCCTGTAATGCAATCGAACAAGAAGTTCAATAATGTTGAAGATCCTTTGCCCAGGGTTATCAGATCTAATGAGCCGATAAATGCTAATAGATCAAAGTCTGGCTGGGCCTGAAAAGTCTAAGAAATTTCCGTAACAAAACAAGAGACATCCCTGGACTTACACTACAGTTGCTGCTGATGTATCTAGCTCAAAATTTCAGCTAAATTCCAGGTATAAGACAACCCCATAAAAAAGCTGAACTAAGTAGAAAATAGCAGGTAAAATCTGGTAAATGCAGATGATTTAGGGTAAGTGTATTGGGTTTGTATGGCTAAGCTTTGGTAGCATGGGGGACTACAGGAGTGGCTTCTGTGAGAAGCTGCCAGAAACTTCCTCCATATCCAGCAGAGCCAATCCCTGGTAGCTCCAAAGACAGAGGTGCTGTTGGTCAAAGCTGAGCCAATTAGAAATGGTGCTAACACCTCTGTGATAACAGATTTAAGAAGAAGAAGATAAAAAAAATGTTGCCCAATGGAAATTGCAGAAAGAGAAAAGCAGAGTGAGAACATGTGAGATAAACAACTCTGCAGACACCAAGCTCAGTGAAGAAGGAGGGGAGGAGGTGCTCCAGGTGCCAGCGCTGAGATTCCACTCCAGCTGGAGATGAAGACCAAGGTGAAGCAGCTGTGCCCCTGCAGCCCATGGAGGACCATGGGGATGCAGAGATCCACCTGCAGTCTGTGGAGAGCCCCATGCCAGAGAAGGTGGATGACTATGGAGAGGAGGCTGTGACCCTGTGGGAGGCCTGCAGAGAGAGAAGACCTGTTCCCAGGCTGGAGCAGCCTGTCCTTGGAGGACTGCACCCCATGGAAGAGTGACCCACACTGCAGCAGTTTTGGGAGGACTGTTGCCCATGGGATTGACTCATGCTGCAGCAGTTTGCAGAGAGCTGTCACTCGTGAGCTGGAGTCACATTGGAGAAGTTCATGGAGAGCTATCTCCTGTGGGAGGGACCCCATGATGCAGCAGAGGGATGACTCCTCTCCCTAAGCAGTGGGAGAAATCACGTGCAATGACTTGACCATACCCTACATTCCCTGTCTCCCTGTGCTGCTGGGGGAGGAGGTAGAGCTGGGAAGGAGGAAGGAGTGGGTGGAAGGTGTTTGTAAGGTTTTATCTTATTTCACATGATCTTGCTCTGATTTTGTTAGTAATAAATTTAATTAATATCTCTAATTCAAGTCTGTTTTGCCTGTGATGGTATTTGGTGAGGGATCTTTCCCAGTCTTTAGCTCATGAACTCTTCATTATCCCTTCCCTTACCTGTCCAGCTGCAGAGGGGAGTGATAGAGAGATTTTGATGGGTGCCTGCAATTCAACCAGGGTCAACACACTGCAGTAACAAACAAACAAACTAACTCATAAGAAGAAACTAAGTAACTTTTTTCTGCCTTGATTGTCTGTGGGCTGTTGTGAGACTTTTCACTGTGATTCAAATGACAAGTTAGATTACATGGAGCAATTCCTTCTAATCTTATGATTTTAAATTTGTAGCTTAACTTCTCATTAACCTTCTCAAGATCTTCTTGTCCCCTGTTCATATGCAAAAGGCAGGAATGAAAAGCCATGTGTCTGGTCAAACCCACAGAATGCTTCACACTCCTACGTTATGCACGGTTTTCTCCAATACATGTCCAGGTGGCTGCATCAGAATGCACAGCACAGGAGGATTGGGAGTGACAGAAGAGATAATTTTCTCTTTCACACTTTCTCCTTCGGCCCAAGTGCCAAAGCAGTGCAGGTTACTGCAGGCTGCCTCCCCAGGGACTTGCGCATCTTCGCCCTACTCCAGGAACTGCAGCAGTTCTGACACACCATCTTGCAAAATAGTTACTTAAGCTAGTTGTCAAGGTAAATCGAGAGCAAGCAGATGGATCACAGAAGGAATTTAGGTTACTTATATCTCTTATAACACCTATTTCTGTTCAGTAGTCATTGATATTCTACTCCTTACATAACAAAATAAAGGTTGGTCCTTATTTAGGTATACAGCTATGTTTCATTTCAAGACATGATAGAGAAATTTGAAACAGTTTCCTAAAATTATTTTCCTGTTTTCCAGGTGGAAGTAATTGAAGAAACTCTCCTACTTGTTTTTTAACATGCCCAATGTACATTTCTTTAGTTCTTCTTGAAGAAGGGAACTGAAAAATATCTTGCATCCACTGGCATCTGTTGTTTCACATAATTGAGCACTGTTTCACATGCATAACATATTCCACTTTTGCTCTTTTTTTTTGGAATACATCAACAAATATTCATGTGTATAACAAATATTAGGTACTACTGTCATCCAATTTCTTACAGATATGAAAAGCAGAATTGGAAAAAAACCCCCACAACCCCCTTCTTAATTTTAAAGCATACTTAACATCCTTTAACATCCTTGCCTCCTAATCTGAAGGTTTAAAGTCTCCCAAAACTACCACACTAGGGGCAAAATATTTATTCTATTAAACCTGATACAATGGGCAAAACAACAAAGACCTCTTCAGAATCTACTGCTATCCCTAACTGAAAATACATATGTATAAACAAAAATTATCCTGAGACTGAACAGTAGTACTTACAGATGCCAAGAAGCAAAACCTTCCTCTCATGTGCCCCTTTTTATTGAAAGGCAGCTTGTAGTAATTAGCCCTTGAAAATTACAAATGCCAATCATTAGCTTTCAGGCAGAATTATTTTGGTAGGTAAGGTTATTCTAGTCCTATGGGGTCAACAATGGCAGGTGAAAATCATTTAGTGAAAGAACATCTTGTCTCTGATCCCTGAAGAAAACCCTAAAGGAAAAAAGAGCAACATCAAAAAGGTAGGCACCAAATGAAATGAGAATGACAGTTTTCCCTTATAAATTAATGTTTCTGGGACTTCTGAATATTAGTATGCTAAAGAAAAATTGTTTATTAAGGAAAATGTGGTAAACAACCTTTTTTTACTTATGTATTTAAGAAAGATATTGCTATCTCTTTGTTATCAGTCAGCACAGAGAAGTGCCAGTGACAAGTCCAGATGGCTGTTGCTCCTTGACTTGTACTCCATTGCATGAAGCCAAAGCAGGTCAGGTAAAAAAAAGGAAAGTTAAAAAAAAGGTCAGTCAAGAAAGAAGTAATTTTGGTACCTCTAAAGTAATTTTCCATCGTGAAAATTTAAACTTGTCCTAATCAACCTGTCACTTCTTTGAAAGGAAGCTGGTGTTGGCAGGCATGAATAAAAGGCCAACAAAAACCACAAATCCAGAAGAACCAAAGAGACTGCAGCCTGGAGTGGTGCAGGCAATGTAAAGATGAAAAAAACATAGGCTACCATAGGTGGAGTTCCCACTCCTGGTTCTTCTTTAGTCCAAAGTCAGAAATAACTTTACTGATTGTGCCACTAGAGATTGCTTCTTTATCTCCACTGATTCAACTGCACAGCACCATTCTCACCTGCTTAAAAGAGGAAAAACAACCTCATCCAACCAGCTTGCAGTTTGTTGCAAAATCTAATAATCAGTATGCCTAAATATATGAAGAATGATGACAATTGCTTGTCTCAGTAGGCCTGAAAGAACAATCTAGAGGATTAAATAAGGCACAAAGCAGGAGAGCTTCTAAAACCAGTCAGTACCAGTCAGAGACTCAAACAGGATTTTTGTTTACTGACTAGCCCAAGCTATCTTTTGCCATATCTTATCATAATAGATTACATTTTCAAAACTGACTTTGGATGTTGTGTGCTTTTCTTAGACTCGTGCATCTGTGAATATTTAGAAGATTATTTAAGTAGAAGTTTGAGAGTTTGAGTTTCATTTTAAATATTTTCTTGATTAGTAAGTTTTAATATATGAGTAGTGGAAATGTTGAATTTTGCATGACATCATTTCTGTAACTCCAAGATAGACAGGACTTATCTGAAGTTGAAAAGACTGTTATTTCATTTGGGAAAAGATAAATACCCAAGAAAGTGCTGAGCTATCAAAACAATTCTGAGATACAAATTACATCCTGAGCTAATCATTCACATTCACTGCCAAAAGCATCTTCCTTCCTTGCTTGCTTACAGTATTAGAAATAGCAGCTGCTGTTGAAATCTCCCCTGGAGATTGTTAGGATCTCCATGTGGAAAAGCTTTTCACTGGAGGCCAATTTCAATAAATAACAACAGCAACTTTATTGCATGTGATAATTTTTTGACAACGATGCAAAACTTGGCACCTATTTTCATACATGTCAGCTGACAAAAATCTTTCTAAGTAGGCTGTAACTACCCACCCATGGAGGGAGATCCTTGTATCCTGTGCTTCTGCATTAATGGGAGCCTCCATGTGCCCTGCTCTCACAGCTTAGTACATAAGGTTCTCACTTCAAGACATAAGGTATTGACTGTAAGACATTATCTTTACAGCAATATTGCTGTCAAGTATCCTTCTAGATGACTTTCAGAGACCTTTGGTTCCCAGCAAAGTAAATGAGGGACTTCTAAAATTCTGGCCTATTTATGTGATTGTTTAGAAATACACATTGCATTTCCCAAGGCCACAAACACTGTGAAAATAGATTGCTGTGCAATGCACATGGTCCTTGGATTCCAGGGATTGAAGAAAAGATTTTTATTGCTGTAAGATTTTGAAACTTCACTCACTGAATTACATGGGAAATGCATTTTAGAAGCATTATTAGCACAAAAAATAAAGGAAATGCTGAGGTTTCCAATGAAGGCTGTTTAATGGTGTCATAGTTGATCTCCTAAAATTAGACACTTGATCAAGAGTTTTGGAAAATGCTGCTCATGTTTATTTTGGTGCAGTTAAGGTCAGAGCTGCTCTAATCATTGTTTGCTTTAAGCAGAACCTCCAAATAAATTTGTCTATGATAAATTAAATATTGACAAAGAATAAAGTATTTCTGAGCAGGCATCAGTAAGAATAAGAAAAATCCGTTTAAACAATAAAATTAAAGGATGCCCAATAAAACAGCTTGAAGAAGTGTATTGTCTTCTGAAACCAGGTTATTTATGAAAGTTCCTTTGTCTTCTCTATTGATTGTTATTTTCTTGTATTGGCTGGTTTAATGAAGACTAATGACCAGTTTAACATTTCTTACACTACTGATCTAAAATTTAAAAAAGGACACAAAAAATCAGTGTCTCCAAACTGTTCTCTATGGAAACCACACTGTATTCTAAAAAGAACAGTTTATAGCTTCATCAGTTTTTAATGAAATGAGTAATTATTAATATACTGTGTTTTTCCTTGCTTGTACCTTGATTATTATGTATTCTACCTTGTCATCAATTCTTAAATTGGTGTATTGAGAAGAGGTAATAAAAATCTCTGAATTATGGAATACATAGGAAAATGTAGCATACTAATACCACTTCATAAAATTAAAATATTCGTTACTGGTAGTTTGGCATAGTATTCAACACATGGAGAAATAGGAAATTTTCCACTTTTGTATTTATTCTTCAATACAATATTTTCTAATAAAAAATAGGAAAAAAAATGCATCAATGTGAATATAATTATAGTGAAATATTAAAAAAACCCCAAATATAATCAATTGCCTCAACCTTGATATTAAAGCACTGGAGAATCTACCACAGGTAGGAGATGGAAAACATAGCTTTTCCAATTACTATATACTTTCTCTTATATGAGTCCAAATGTTTGGATGAGACGGTGAGCATCTGAAACTTCTCTTAAGGTATGATTTCAGTTCAGCTCAGTTAGTATTGCCTTCCTTTGCCATGCATCTCATGAGGGAGAACAGAAGTGCCCTTCTGGGAATTAAGCTGTTCAGATTTCTGTCCATTGGCATTGAAAATTATCTACTCCACTTTCACTCTCCAAGTACGTTATTTGCAAAGTACAATCACAGGAGTCAGGATGTGCTGAAGAATAACCTGTTTTGCCTGGGTACTCTGCTTATACTGACTTAGTGAAAATATTCACTTTCCATCCAGCACAGTCCCCGCTTAGTTGTTAGCATAGTCTTCCCCATATTAATGACATCTTGTTTGAGTCTGCTGCTCATCTCGCATTAGTCAAAACCTGGATCAAAGCCAAATGAAGTTAGCAGATTTACTCTGGTGTAAATCCAGTGTAAAAGAAATTACTTTTGCATGCAGATAGACTTGTCTTGTTTTTCAGATTTCTTTGCCCATGCATGTAAAGCAAACCACTTTATATGCTACTCAAGGATAAAAACCTATCGTGCAGAAATTGAAATTTACATTCAATTTCTTTTTGCCCAGTAGATGCCGTGTCACAGAAAGTGAAACATAAACACTTAGTATTTCTTCCCAGGTAGATCTTTTGAACTCTATATTCTATGCCTGAAACTGGTTTTGCATCTATTCCTCCATGTGTCACCTTACTTGAAATTCTAGCTATACCTTTGTTTCAAATATGATGCCTTATCATACAGAGTAATAGGTTAACTTCTGTGTTTGTGCAAGTTGTTCTTTCACAGTAAACAATCTCATCTGATACAAGAAATTAGAAGAAAACAGGTGCTACAAAGTTACACCAATACAGTAGTGTAACGTTCTTACAAAAGTTGAAGTTACATACATTTTCCAAACCTGTTCAAACTGTTTGAATTGATTCACTTACATTTTAAGGCAACAGAATTATCAGTTGGAAAAAAAAAAAAAACAAGGGGGGCGAGGGGGAATGAAAGTTTGACCTGCTTTTACTTTTCCAGTAGGTACTACAGGCTTTCTAATCTCCTGCATAACTGTTCCACAAGAATCTGACCTGTGAAGTCATGGGATTCAAGAAACCTGAAATGTGCCTCTTTCCACATTCCACTTCATGACAGTCTATATATGTCTCTTATTAATTATTTTTGAAGGCAAGTGTGGTACAGAACATGCAGTTTCCATAGGCATTGTACCTTATTGTACATGACATGACATGAAAAAAAAAAAGAGTAGGATTAAGCAAGAGGACTGAGAATAATATAATTTTATATCTGATTTAATAAAAATGCCCTTTCTTTTCTGCCTGGAGCAGATCTACTGAAAATCAGAGATTATATATTTTAAAATATAGAAGAAATTTTAGACTGCAAAAAAGTTGGATGTTGTAAAAATAAAGAAACAAAAAGAAGAAAGAACAGAGGAAGAAGTGAAGCTAACAAACGCTTACAATTTGAAACGTAGAACTGAAAAATCCAAGACTTTCTATCCAAGTGTCAATTTCTGCTAACTGGTTTTGCAAACTTATCTGTGTAAGACAGGTGATGCAACACTTAAGCAGCTTATACAGTTGTTTAAACAATGTAAAGAGAAGGTTATTGATACCAAATGATGCTTCTGCAGACCATTTCCCTGATGGTAATGCTTGTTTATGCTATTGCGCTGATTGTTCAATGCTGCTCTTCCTCACTGCTATCAGGCTCTCAGCATTTTGGTAGTTCTTTTGTATTTCTCTAGAAGATCATCAACAGTACTGTGCAACATTGCTGCTAATGAGGCCTGCTTCACATAAAAGAAAATGAAGTTGTTTGTAGTCCAGATCAGTTCCTCTATTGAACTTCTCGTGCATCACCATGAAACAAATTGAAAAACCCAACTGGGCTGAGAAGAATGGAGATGGCAGGGGAAGGGTGGTAACAGATGACTGACAAAGATGAGGAGACAGGTGTGAATTGCTTTAATCCAGAATCACTTCAAAGGAAGTGGTTCTGCTCTCCTAGACTGCAAGAAATGGTAAATGACAAAACCTCTGAAGCAGAAGAAAAGAAAAAGTCAAGACTGGGGAGATCAGAGGCAGAGTGGATTTGTAAACAGATATAGTAAGTTTCGTGAGGAGGTAAAGCAATCTCATGAGTACAGAGCGCTGTTCTTTCACAGTTCATCTGCTGCATGTGACTCAGGGAGTGGAGCAAAGTCTGCAGCAACTCTGCAGAAGGAGTGTGGGATGAGTAAGCAGCTTATGCAACTCACAGGAGCAGATGCAAATAAGAAGGTCTGCAGGACAAATAAAGAAATTACCAGTCAAAGATCATAACCATAAATCACAGAGCAAGCTAAGGATTACAGGGTTAGTGGCTAGAATAAAATTCGACACAATGTGTAAAGGCAGTAAGGCAAGGAAAATGTAATTCCAGGAAGTGAGAAGAGAAATGCTGAGCAACTTGCTGGATATTTATTCTTGACACTAAACAAGGGCACTAATGAGGCCATATTTGAAATGTCGCATTGATTTTCTGTCTGATTCATTATCCTGTAGATAAATATGACTTTATGGAAAGGATACAGCTTTGGCAGACAGCTGTCTATATACACATCTGTGAAGTAAACAAGACCGAGAAAGGGGCTGTAGGCTATCATGTGAATATCCACAGTTTAACCCTTCGCTTGCTTTCTGGGCACTGTACTGTCCAGGAGTTCAGCTCACTAATTAAGGCCCAGCTTGTCATATCATGGCTGTGGGACTCTGACTGTTTCACTGAGAAAACTGGTAGAGACCCGCAAGGGAGTCCATAAATTCAAACAAGCAGAACAGAAAAGCAAAAATGTGGAAGTGAAATAGTTCAGGTGGTGATGCTCACTGGCCCCTTCTTAGGATCCATTTCAGCTTCCACCCATACCAACTTATTTACTTTCTCCTACTCTACATCCATCCCTGACTTCCTGGGCAGCCTTCTAATTATCTACAAGTTCCTTTCTGGGAATCTGGAATCCCAGATTACAGTGAGCCCTTTACAAACCTTGTAAACATTTCCATAGGAAGCATGGAGCTAAGACTTCGTGCAGCAAAAATGAAGTATTGCTTGACATCCACATTGCAAATACATGTACTGGCATAAATTCCTGATCTATTGGCCCCATAGTCAACAATAAATGACTGCAAAATGTATGGATAGGCTTCTAGAGTCAGAAATGGTTTTGGACCAATATGTTTTAAAGAATATATCATGGTCTTTTTAAGGCAGTTCTGTGTTTGCACAAGATATAAGAAGCTTGACAGGAACTAACTAGAGAAACTTTGCAATTGTATCAAATGAAAGACCATAATAAATATATTTGCTTTATGATCCAGACAGACAAAGAAAGGACACATAAGAGTTTATGAATGGACTTATTAAAATATCAGTTCTCTCTTCAATATATATACATGAGTAATATTTCATATATATCATTATTCTGAGAAAAAAAGAAAAGAAAACCCTATGTTTTGAAAATGTGAGAGTCTGTGCAATAGCACTGTAATGTAGATCTTAAGTGACTGGCATGAACTAGCTGTAGTAAAACTAAAATACATAAAATATTTGTCCATGGACCATTCAACAGTGGACAGGTGTTTTTAAATGCCTTGTGACACTGGGCCTAGGAGTAATATGGAGGAGGTAAAAACTGGAAAAGAAGCTCGAAATCACACTCTGGAAAGTCTGCTTAGAAATTTCTTGAGCAAAAGATAAAGACAAGTGACATTTGCTCTTATGAAAACTGCTTTCATGAAGGAAATTACACATTCCAGGTAAATTCTAATTATATTCTCCTTACACATGCATGAACTAATGTTCTGTACCAGGTAAATATTATCCAAGGATGAATATAAAGACAATATATTCTCATTATTCCATGCCTGAAATGATTGGTTTTCTATGGCTTTCCATGAATTCAGACATATCTGAGTGATCCATATGTGAATGGTATATAACTTTTGTTAGTGGGAGATGAATTAAGTCTCTTTAATAAGAACATTAGTGATTTCCAGAAAAGAAAAGCTAATGCAAAAAAATCTTAAAATAATTTGAGATTTCCATCTTTTACTACATGACAGCTCCTCCAGTAATTTAATGTCAGTCTTGTTAATCCTTGACAAGCTGACAAACCATGAAATTCAGCATTATTACTATGGTAAAGCCGTGAAATCCTTCATCTGCTACTATGATCTATACAAGCCAGTATAAGGAAGAGTATTAGAGTAGTAGAGAGTTATTTGAATCACTGCCAGATTATTTCCTGCATGCATAAATAAGAGAAGACCAAATTTATTCATATCATCTGCCCAGAGTGTGTGTCACAAGGTCCCCTCACACAGCTTTTAGCTAACTTTCTTTATGGCCCTCAGAGATGATGGTAGGCAAATTGATGGTTTCAGTCAAGCACCACCTCAGGTTTCTGGAACAAATGAACCATTTGAAGCTGCCATCTACCTCCTTGGCCCCGGTGTGTTTAACATGCCAACAAATGGGTGCAGCTTGCAAATAATCTATAAAATAATTTCTGATAATCAGTTACAATGCAAATTATACTACCTGTTGTCGACACTCTTCCAAGGAGAACCTCAATTTCCATCTCCCTGCTTCAAACTCCACAGCATCAGGAGCAGGGGGGTGGTGTGGGCTATGTGATGACTCCTTCCCACCACCTGTGCTTTTAAATAGGGTCATGTCTTAGAAGTAAAAAGGAATAGAAGAGTATAATGTAGCACAAACTCACAATCTTAATTTCTTTTAAATTCCTACCACACATAAATTTGGTGGGAAAGGGAAAGAATCTCCTAAAGGAAAAGAAAAAAGCTCTATGAAAGAAAAAAGTTTCTATGGAGGAGATTTATATAGAAACACTTTTCTAAAATATAATGATTCAGCCAGTTTTCCTCAGGAATGAAAGATCTGACTCAACTTTTGTACTTCTTTCTTCTTCACATGAGAAATCCTATGTATGGGCTAGTTTTTATACAAGATTTTCTTTGAGACTAATAAATTCTGAAAGCTTTGTGACCTTTCTGCAGAAGTTTGATTTTTCACCTATGACATTCATAAGCAAATGCAGACTTCTGTTCTGAAAGAGATATAATTAAAGATGGCTGCTGTGATTTAACCCCAGCCAGTAACCAAGTACACATAGCCTCTCACTCACTCCCCCACCAGCAGGATCAGAATCAGAAGTGGAAAAGTGTTAAAATTTGTGGGTTGAGATAAAGACAGTTTAATAGGGAAAGAAAAAGCCACACAAGCAAAGCAAAAGAAGAAATTAATTCACTGCTTCCTGTGGGCAGGCAGCTGTTCAGGCATCTCCAGGAAAGCAGGGCTCTATCACACATACTGGTGACTTGGGAAAAAAAAATGCCACAACGCTGAACGTCCCCCCCACACCCCCACTTTATATACTGAGCATGATGTCATATGGTATGGAATATCCTTTGGGCCAGTTGGGGTCAGCTGTCCCACTGTGCCACCTCCCAGTTCCCCACACACCCCCCACTCCCTCACCAGTGTGGCCATATGAAAAGCAGAAAATACTCTGGCTCTGTGTAAGCCCTGCTCAGCGATAACAAAAAATGTCCCTGAATTATAAACACTGCTTCCAGCACAAATCCAAAACACAGCCCCAAACTAGCCACTGTGAAGAAAATTCTACCCCAGCCAAAACCAGCACAATGGCCCATGGGGTTTATTAGCTTTTTTATCTTAAAATAATAGGCACCATGGATTCTTTTTCAGTAGGGATACAGTGGTTCTTTGTCAGGTAATGGTGCTTTGAACTTTAATTCGTTAATGTCTATAAGAGTGTTTATATCTTCCCTTGCAATATGCTGCAGGGCTATGAAGCAGTATTATTAAGCATATTACAACAGCCACAAGTCACATAAACATATCTAAGATCACAAACAAAACCAGCTGGACATAAGTTTTATCTGGTATAAATAAAACACCACCTGGTTCTTCCTCACTGTTAAATGCATTTCAGGAATAGACATATCACAAGATATCTGACAAACTCATTTTTAAAGCTTTTTAGTTTATTGCTTGGTGTCCTTCATTCTATTAAGTGGTTTAAAGGCATATTTTAATGTAAAGAAACACCTGAATTATTGCTTTAGTACAATGAAGAACAATACAGAGGTTTAACATTTCCTGGTCTAAACTGAAATAATGATTTAATACTGAAGTCATGCCCTAATTCAAGACTAGGTAATCCTCAGGGTAGCTTGTGATTCTCTGCCTGCCTGTAACCACCTTCCTCACTCCCTTATGAACTACCAGCAGCCTCTCTCATCTATCTAATTCCATTCACGACCCCAGAAGAGGTCACTGGTACCAAACTGACTGCCACCCTTTGGGGTCCAGATAGTACTCTCCAGCTCCCCTAAGACCACTAGATTTGCTAGTGTTAGAAATGAGGAATCCACTATCAACAGCATGTGCAATTCCCCGCTTGCCAGGGAAAAATAACAGGAGGCATGCCCTGTTCAGTGTAAGTGACCTGCAACAATAACTAATAACTAATAGGTTTTCCTAAAAAAAAGAAAGAAAAAGGAACAGCTAACTATCTCGTCTAGTCATTAAATTAGAGAAAGGGAGGTGAAGGAGCTCTTCCTTAATTCAAACTAAATTTAGACATCCACATTACTTACTCATATCAGACTTAATGGACAAAACTAATGTCATATTCCTGAAATTAAGATATTAAACAAATGTACCTGTTTATTTAACTCTTGTTGAAAAAGTTGCAATGACATTTTATAACTATAAACTACGTAATTTCAGTATCTACTTGCTGGTATTGATCCTAGATAACTCTGAGCCCAAGATGCTGGTGGTGTTGAGAACATTAGCTTTAACAGGAAAACACTAATTTTCTAATTTTTTTTTTTGACAATTAATATTTTACAAACATGGATAGATACTTAGATTAACTTCTTTAAATTTAATTTAAGAATAATAGCCCAAATTCTAAACCAAGGACATCTCCACAGCGCCAAGTGATTAAAATTAGTCATGCAATGCCAGAAGGACTAATTTATCAGTACAACTACTTCAGCCATACAAGAACAGCTAAAGCTTTTTTTAATATGCTATTGCTGTTATAAAAATGCAGGCTACTCATTAACTGTCTGTAAAAATTTTTATGGATTTATTGCTTAATTAGGTTTGTACCTTTATTTGACAGGGGTTATTAAATACAGCATATAATCCTCTCAATTCCATGTAAAAGTCCAAGTCAGTTTTTATGGGAACCTACATTAAAGCAGAACTCACAGAAAAATAAAATCTCTTAATTCACCACAAGGAGTCTATTTTTACGGCATATTGCAACAAATAGCTATTTATTTACATTCTTTCAAAATTTTTTTCTGACATTTTTTTCTGATTAAAAAAGGTTATGTCTCTAAACACTAAATGATGATTTTTCTCCCTCAAACACCCATCTGCTCATTCTCTGTGATGCTGTGCTAAGTAGCAATGTTGAATTTATGGTGCCCTCCACAGGGAAAGACAGTGGGCACTATGAATGTTACAGTCCCATTTCTCTTATGCCCAGAGAAGCTGTGGATGTCTCCATCCCTGGAAGTGCTCAAGGTCAGGTTGGATGGGCCTTTGAGCAACCTGGTCAAGTGAAAGGTCTTCCTGCCCATGGCAGGTGAGTTGCAACTGGATGATCTTTAAGGTCCCTTCCAACTCAAACCATTCTATAATTCCATGATTCTTCAGGGACACGCAGAAAGGGAACACTCTTTATCAGCTGATGTCTAATCCAATCTCTGATTTCAGAGGCTAATCCTTATGGCCCGAAAGAAATATTTTCTCAAATACATACAAAGAGGAGAGAGAATCATCCAGACAAATAACTGGAGAAGAGCAAAACTATCCCTGATTAGTTGTGCTTTCTTTTTCTTGTGTGCAATTTGACTATGTCTTGATAATTGAACATGGAGCAGAATTAGTAGTTAGACATTGAGCCCAGTTCTGCTTGTCAGGCTCAACATGTATTGCTGTGCTGAAGTAAATGGTGCAGATTTGACCTCCAGTGATGGCAGTCCTGTCCCACCTGGGCAAATTACCACTTGCCACGTGGGACAAGACCCTGTTACTCAGTCTGTCCAAAGAGCCTGCAGCTAGTTTAGTGTCAGCCCAGTGTATTGCCCTGGGAGAGTTGCTGGCATTTCTCACTCAGCAGACATGCCTGCAATGTGAGCAGGCACGAGACAGAGGTCTCATAAGCATTTCCAAGTCTCATGGAATTATCCTAGCCACTATGATATTTCTGGCTGGTAAAATAGTGTACTTCTCACATGAATTTTATTGACCCTGGCATGTAGAAGGAGAAACATGGATAATAAAGCTACTGAGGATATGAAAACCATGAGGCAGAAATACAAGGATTAATGACAAACTGGCAAGTCTTCAAAGTGCTCTGAGGTCTCTGGTGCTCAGAATGAAATCCAGTCCTGCTGAGGGCACAACAAAATGCTTATGCCTCACTGCAACTTTGGTTAGAAAGCTTAAAACAGTTTCTTATGCTTCCCTTAGCATGAGAATGAATTTCCAACTTCAATGCATAGTCTGAAACGACTTTTTTTTTTAAAAAATGAGTGAGAGGAAAGAACTAAAGAAACAAATTTAAATAATTTTGCACGTTAAAAAAAACCACTGAAAGTGCTTTGAAATTTCCAGCCTAAAAGAAAAGGCTTATGTAAAGCCAACAGAAGTAGTGAGCAGTTTCAGGGCAAAACAAATATGCAGTTTTCAACACAGATCTAATATTTAGGAATAGGAATAGCTAAAAAGAGGAATGAATTGTCATAGCTACAGCAAACAAATATTTGTCGGCTTACAAAATAAGGTAATAAGGATGCAAACTCATCAAATTTCAAACAGATTGTTTTTTTAATTTCTTTATTTAGAGAGTGGTCCTTGGGAAGCAAAAACATTAAGAACATTGCTATTGGTGTGCAAACATTGGGGTTTGCAAAGCACTAAGGAAGCAAGAATGAAGGAAGTCATACATTTCACCTCAGAAACTGTAAACAAATGGAAAGATTGATAAAAACTTGCAAGTAACATAATTTCAGAAGAATCTACAAGTGGCTAACAATAGGCAAACTCGCCTACAATAGGACAAAAATATTTCCATTATCATACTACTGGACTGGGTGTTATAAATTGGTATTTGACTGAAATAGTGACACTACTCTAGGCCGTCTCTCCCTCTGGAAACCAGGTTGAGAACAGTACTTTCACTAATCTGTTAGCAACATTTTTCCAAATGTAATCCAGAACAATATTACAACAGCCCATTAGGGCCTATGCTGTATTTCTGTCTCCACATGGAAAGGAACCTGGAATTACAAATGCAAAGACCTAGCTGTTTCACTCCCTTGTAAGATCCCCTCCTAAATGCTTCTAGTTCTCTTCTACAACTGTACATAGCAGGCAAGATATTTTCCCCCCCCATCCCAGCCACTGTTCCCTCCATGCCTGCCATACCCTGTTCTCTCTCATCCACCTCTGACACAGACAAGAAAGCATAAAGAAAGGAGAGATGTTGGCCAGCACATGGACAGCAGCATCCCTGTGTGCACATGGGGTTTAGGGACAGAGATTACTGCCTATCATCTCTCCTTTGACACCAGATCTGCTGTAATATAAACTGTTATTTGCATTTAGTGAGATTACTCTAGCATTAATAGCATGAATTTACTGCTATGAACATTGGTAGTCATGGAAGTATGAAGGTGTTGCAGAAAAAAATAAGCCATGTTAGTGTAAAGATGGTACAAAACAGGAAGAGCCTAGAGCTGCTACTCATAAAGAGGACTAACAGACATCTTGAATTTTTTCCCACTTTTTTTATAATTATGTGTGGAGCCCTTTTAAGATACAATAGATGTCAGAGCTTAAAAATACACCTTGTCAACTATGTTTACATGTCTGAAAATAAATTTAAAAATGCATTTTTTCTTAATATGTCAGTTTCATTAGAAATCTTGAATTTAGTAATGTCCTTTGAAAATTATAGAGGCTTTTACACAGGGGCGATTAAGTTTTGGCCTATATAAGGATGTTAGAAAGAAATCATACCTGGAGCTTTCCTGTGTCAGAAGTGTCCACTGATAGGGACTGTAAGTATATATCAATAGGACAGGATCACATCAAGACTAGCATCCTAATAAAATAAGATTTAAAAATTTTAAAAGGCAAACATCTTTAAAGAGAGAATGATACCAATTTTTAAATAGATGGAGCTTTCTTGGTACTCATTCAAACATGGAAACAATGAACAGTTTTCAGACCACATCTTAGTTGCTTACGAGGTCATCCCTCATGTTGTTTGCATCACAGAGGCGAAAAAATATATATGGGAATAATTAGTGACATTAGCAGGTCCATTAGCAATGTCCATATTATTCCTTGGAACCTGTTAGTTGGAACATACATAGCATCATTTTTATTTTTAATTTGCAGATTGACAGTTTTATATCACATCTGCCTATCACAATTTCTCAGGTAGGTATATAAAATGCGTAATAATACTTTTAGTTCTTGACTGGGAAAATGTAATTATAAAGCTGATGAAACACTGATTCCTTTAAATTGAGAAAACTGATAAATGGCAGTAGAAATTAAAAAAAGAGAAAATATATGTCTCTTTCCCATTGCACTCATGGCTTAAGGCAAGATTCCTTGAAAAATTAGACTATTGCAGAATTTTTTAACTAACCTAGTGTTTTAAATTTAATTTTGTCTCATCATATCCATATAAAGTAATTCTTCATGCCTTAACAGCAACAATGAGGCTAGATGCTTGTGTGACTTATCTGGCTGTCTAAACTCTGGCATAGAGAACAAGGTCTTTGGAGCCCTTGTGGTCCCTGTTTTATGTTTTTCCATGATACGTGAGTTTAAAATAAAATATCAATTGCATATGAAAGTTTAAAATTTATCCTCTATGATCATATCATTGTTCAAAATTTATTGGAAGGCATATATAAATTTGGAACAAATGTACCTAAGGCACATGGAGCATTTTTGTGAATTCTCCCAGAGCACTTTTTACCTTAGGAGCTCAACACTGATTTATTCTTTCAAAGATACCCTTTCTGACCTGTCAGACCCCAGCATTCTGCTTTCAAAACTCCCTGAGGATCTATCCTACACACTTGACCCAGCTTATTTGGGAAGCCATAATCTTTTATGCTCAACTCCTAGAGCTCTCTAAGCCAGAAGGGACCTCTCTGGCTGTTTCATCTGTCTGCCCACATAACACAAGCACAGAAGCCTCCACCCATAATTTCTGCCTGAAACCCATCACTTTCATCTGAATGGTAGCTTCTCTTTTATAGAAGACACATAATCCTGAAAGCCAAAATAGACTGTAAAAGCAGGCATTTGTCAATGATGGTTAGAGTTCCTGGCTCCCTTAGGCCTTGGGCAAATTATTTAATCAGAGGATCCCAGCACTGCAGCTGTTCTCTGGGAACAACTTTATTTTCTGTTGCATACTGCAAAATATGGAATTTGCTGTTCCTTATCTCACACTAATTGAATACTTTCTACTGGATACATTTTAATTCGTGTCACAGCAGGCAATAAATGCCTCTGTACCTCTTTGTACCTTTTGAACCCACATCTCATGGTGGCTTCTCCATATTGTGGTAGGAAGTAATGTATAAAAGGAGCCTTATTTTCACAACACCCAGCACATTCTTACAGGACAGAAAGCTTCTCCTGATCTTCAAACACTCCCTTCGGACTCAGGGTGGGAAGGGGTGAGTAACTAGCAGGGGTGACCAGTGTATTTATGTGGTGTATCTCCACACAATATTATTATGGGGCTACTATTTTTTTTTTGCTGGCTGGCAGGAGCCTTTGTTTTGCCTTATGAAGCATCTCAGAATGGCTGGAAAGAGCCATGTCACCAGGGAAAAGGGCTGGAACTGCAGTAAGGCAAGTGTAGCTGGTTTGTCTATTCTGTCAAGTAGTTGCTGCTACTGCAAGAGAAGAAAGGTTTAAATCTGCCACGTACTGAGTGCTCTAGCTATTATCCCAGGTTACTTTTAGACATGTTAAACCTCACCACAGCCTTCAAAAGGCTAATGACTGTCCTAAAACCTCACCTTCCTCTTTTTTCCACTCACGAGGTTATTTATACGATTATGCCATTTAGCGTTTGACCCGTTTAGAAACTAAGGGTACATATCTTTGCTGTGTAATAGGAACAGAGAGAACACAGGGCAGTCTAGAGAAGATTTTACATTTGCAAGAATATGAGCACATGCGTGCTTGGTAATGTGAATCTTACTTACCCCACAGGTTGGGGTTATCTCACAGGTTCTCTACAGTATACTTCAGCCACACCTGTGACCCCACACCATCCCTACAGACTTGTAAAGTGTCGAAGACAATATTGTGTAAGACATTTCTCTTCAGTTTGCATTTCGTATTTGCCTAATGCACAAATTTTCCCTCTGAAAGGACAATTGTTGTCCATAAGGATAATTGTGTCATAAATTTCACCTATTGTGTCATGTATTAAGGCCATCTCTAATTCATAAAACTATACAAGATTCAACCTGGAAGCAAGACCTTCCTGTATTATGTTCTTTAAGTGTACCTGAACAAGCTCCTATCTCCAAAGAGGTCATGGATAAAAGAAGTTATAAATCTAAAGACAGCAGGAATAAGAACAGGCATGACGTAGAGGACCATCAGGCAAAACAGTGAAGTGTACTTGAAATATGTTCACAAACAGATGTGACTTTAGGTGTCACTAATTGATTAATTTCAAAATACTTCTAGGTTTTTTGATTAAATGGAATATATTTTTAAAGAATGTTCATTGTTGGGTGTTGAAAATCTGTAAGGAGCAAAAAATAATGTCATTTACAAGATAAGCACTTTTATCTCTCATTAAACAAAAGGTAGGTGAATATATAAGTGTAGAACAGACATTGTCTTATTTTATGCCTTAGAAAGAATATTTTGAAAATGATACAATTGGGAAAAGCATATCCTAGTGTTCACACTGCCTGTTATAAATACAGCATTGATGTTATCAATCCTTGCTTAGAGTTGTTGACATGTTTACACACTTCATTGTGATATTCTGAACAATCTCAAAAAAGCAAACTGAAGACCTTAAACACACATCAGAGTCAAGGAAATTATGAGAACATTACCTGGTTGTGTTTTGGGGGCTTGGGTGTTAGTTTTCTGCAGGAGAAATCATCTGCTTTTTGTCAGATATGTAATGAGCGGATTCACAGTGAGAATAAGATAAAAATCTTTCTAATCTAACAACTAAAGAATACCCTTGATAATAACTGAACAACTGTTAATGAATTCATTAGCATAGAAAAAAAGGAAATAATAGGCTCATTTAGCAATTTCACACATTATTTCTATGCAGTTTCAGCAACCTTTTAAAATGTGTGAAAATAAAAGTAAGGAAATCTTGGATTTTAAGTAATATATTAATAAACCACATTACATTAAAAAGTATTAAAATACAACTTTTTCAAAGGGGAATCCAGCTAGGTTGTAGGTGTGTTACTGAATAAATCAATAGCGATGGAAAGAGAGTCCCAAAGAGCCCAACATTGGCATTTGGAAAGCATTTTTTAAAACTGAATTTTGTACTTGAAATTTTTTTCGAGGTTATGGCATGGACAGTATCTAAGGGTTTTTTTAGATGTAAGACTAAGGCCCTCTTGCAGTTAGAACAGAGAATGGTGTAATGGTATTTCTTTGAAGGGAATCAGGCAGGCTAGGCCAAATAATGCTGTATTATGTGGATACCAGTCACTCATGCAGGTTTGTCTAAGCAGAGAACTACAGAATCCCATTTCACTCATTTCAAGTAGCAATGAAGTATGAGTGGAAAGTTCTGCCTTTTATATTACACAGCAAGTGCATTTCACCTCCACTTACTTTGTTTATCTTTCTCAAATTCTGTCACACTGTCAATTCCCTTTCAGCTTTTAATGGAGTATTTATGAGAGGTAGGACCCCAGTTATCTTGAGTAGCACATGAAAGTACTTTTCATTTTAAGTGTCTTGAGATGTGCCACTTTGTTGATGTTATTAAGGAAGTCCCAGTATGTTCCTGATGATCTTATTAGCAGCATCCCATCAGTAGGCACAATTATTTGTGACTTTCCCCAGCCCTCAATGATGAGCCCAAGGGATCATCAATGTCAGGACTTTCCTAAATGCAGAAGCTAGCCACTATGATCAATAAAGAAACAAGAAAAATTGACTGCTTGCGAATGGCACATCTGAGCAATCTAGGCCTAGGTTTAGAAGGTAAATAGATTATATAGTAGCAGGATTATGGCAAAGAAGACCAGAAAATGCTTACACTTCACCTTTTACTCTGCTTCATGCACTATAAAAGGTCAGCAACCTGTTTACATGAGGGAAGCACTTCTGTTTCATGGGTATCTGTGAAATGTTGCAGACACTTGAAGTTCCTTTTTCCTATCAGTAAGCTGCTATTTTCCTTATTTTCCTATAAAGGACAAAATATCTGAAATTTTAGATTTAATTAGAATTTAAACTCTAGGGGGAAACATGCTTCTCCTTTTGGATATGTGCTAATTAGGGTTGACATTTCAGTAGAAATTACAAATGTTTTTTTATATGCACATATTTATACATATAAATTATACACATAAGCACTCCAGACACAGGCACTACGCAAATCAAATGATGTTGTCGTATAAGTATTCATAGATGTACATGACTTTGCTTTGCCCAACAGAGAATACTGAAGAGATAAAGGTATAAAGAATGAGAGTCTACATAGTCATTTGGTAGCCAACTCACTTCCATTGTTCCAGTAATTCAAAGATAAAAAAATACCAAAATTTTCTTTTTTCCTGCAGAAGTAGCAATATCATTGGCCTGTCTCAAATGCAGAAGCTTTGCAACACAGGGAAGCTGTAAAGGATGTATGCGCTCTTCCAGAGGGTTACAAGAGTCAGAAAGATAGTAACTTCATTTGAATCAGCCAGTAGCTAGGAAATGTGATCTCAGACTTGCCTTAAGTGAAGCAAGCTGCAATTTATAAAACTACCTATGGTCCACTGAGGTGTGTGCTTGTATGTAACAAGCAAGGCATAGAATTAAGAAACAAACATGATTTTTTTCCTAATAACATAACTATTATATTCTCTACTCTCTGGTGACCAGCCACAGGACCCAAGGGAATGGCATGAAGCTGTGTCAGGGGATATCAGGAAAAGGTTCTTCACCCAGAGGGGGTTTGGGCACTGGAACAGGCTCTCCAGGGCAGTGATCACAGCACCAAGCCTGACAGAATTCAAGAAGTGTTTGAGCAACACTCTCAGGCACAGGGTGTGATTCTTGGAGTGTCCTGTGAAGGGCGAGGAGTTGTACTTTGATGATCCTTGTCAGTCCCTTCCAACTCAGGATATTCCATGATTCTATGGTTCTATGAACTGTGTCCCTTTTATGAATCCCTGTTTTTTCCTATGCTGGACTGGCATATGAAAGAGTTTCAAGAAGAAAACTTTCAATGGGAAAGTATTAGTCTTTTGTAACCTTTAAAAATCTTAAATTGTGTTTCAGAAGGGATTATTCTGAAAGGTAATTTTCTATGAAAAAACAAAACTTTTGCCACATTTGACCTTTAGGATAAGGAATGTGAAAGGTGGAAACAAGAAAAAATTACTATGGCGTACTGCCCCCATAGAAATGAACAGTGGTTTTACCTCTGACAGTGCAAGAGGAAATTCAGGCTACTTCCACTGACTTTGGAAAACCTCACCCAAAGTGCATATTCCTGTAAAACAAGCAAGCAGTCAAATAAGTGAGAAGATACCAATTCCCTTTTATCACTGAAAGACTTCAACACAATTTTGAAGCAAAGTGCTACTGATGGATCAGGCAGATAAATTATATGTGTGTGTACACACTGAACTTATTGGCTGGAGAAAAAGAACAAAAAAATTACTTGAAACACATGTGTTTTCTTTGTATCTGTGTGAAATACCGGTCTTCATGGAACTAAAATTTTGGATATAAACTGCCAGAATTCTTCACATAAATTATTCACAGTCGATAATTTCACTGGCTCCGATACCAAGAACAAATGACACACTTGAAATACCCTGCAACATAATATGAGCCAAAAGCGTGATGCTTCCAGCAACAAAATCACTGACGGTCTTCTAAATACTGTTTGGCTGGACCCTGAATGCCATTCCCACCAGCACATCCTCTGAGAGGGGATGATGCCAGCTGTGACTGGACAGGTCACCTGGCTGGCGACAAATCACAGCAGTTCAGCCCAATTTGCGGATTTGTATTCAACTGCATTTTTAGCAGCCTTGTCCAGAAGGCCAGTGCTGACATCCAGTATGTGCAATGAAGCAAAGGATAAGCGGATGGTATGACCGGACTGAGTGACAAGTAGAGGTCAATTTGTACTGATGGACAGTATTTGTGCAGCCACTGGAAGCTCGTCTCTATCCCTCAGGGAATGGCAAGGGTTGGCTGGAGGAACAAATTTTGATTCTCAAAACAAGGTTCCTAGAAACAGTGAAAAGGTCAGTCTTTTCCTCCAGTAGATAGTTTTTTTCTGTGTTTCCTACAGTTCTTAAGATTTATGTTCAGTGTACTTCCAAACATTCCCATAAGCAATGCTTCTGATTTGATCTCATCTCTTGCTGTCATTAGGAAGGACTGCCAGTTTGCAACCATGTCTTAGCAGAGATCAAAAATGGGGGTTTGGCCAGTAAAAGGCCTTTTTATTACTATTTTCTAACACAAGGTATAATTAAGGTCAAGAACAGAAGCCTGTTTTAGCCTGTCATCTCTTCAAGATTCTCTTCTGGTGAAGTAAAATCTTGAAGTCAGTAATAAAACTCACGCTTATTCTAATGGGACTGTGATTTCACAGACTATGAGTGCTGAAAGTAACAGAAGTAAATGCACCTTTCTAAGGTTTCCCATCAACTCATCAGTGCAGGAGGGTTAATCAGATCAGAGAAGTATTCAAATGGAACTGGCTGCCTAGCTGGATGAAATCTGAATGTTAATACTCTGCAGGAAAATATATAAAAAGCTTATGCACTTGTCTCTAGATTAAATTAGGTAAAAGAATATGATGAGGTGTTTGATAGCAATTGAAACTCCACTTCTACAGGGTACAAGGATAACAAAGATTGGTGAGATGATTCCGCTGTACAGATACAAGTGATAAAGAAATGTAGGTATTTATTCCTCATTAGACCACACATTATTTTTTTACATTTTTTGGCGGGGAAATACTAACATGTGGATGTCAAAAACTAACTAAATAAAAATGAACTAGAAGCAACTGCTTAGTGAACGTTCAAAGACTGCTTTGTACAGTATTTATGTTTGGCAGATTGCCAGACAGCTACAGCCATCAACAAATACTGAGAAATTGCCAACATCGAGCTTAAAGAATTAAACAGCCCAAATGCAGCAAACTCTGTTCTTTGAAGGTTTATTAAACTTTAAATAAGTTCACTGGAAATTAGCAATCCCATTTGTTTTGAGCCTTTTTGTGTCATGCTCCCAGGCAAATGCAACACTACATCTTTTAAAGGCAGGTTTACTAAACAGCCCTGTTTCTCAAATTTAGTTGCACTAATTTCACTCTTCCATGTGTCTTTGCAGCAATTGTGACTGTATTTGGTCCTGAAGAGCCCACCTACTCTTAAATGCAGCTGCATATCAGGGAGATTGAACATGCACCTTCTTCATCAGTCAGTCCTTCTCTAGCTGTCTCACAATAACTCGACCATCTCTAGACCTATGTAAGCTCACTCAGTGAAGTGGATAACCTCCAAGACGGGTTAATATCCTCTGTTGCATCTGTTTGTGTTTATTTGTCATGTGTTGTTCTGTGTTCGTCCTCAAGAGAAAAAAAAAACAAAAAACAAAAACCTCTGAAGACCTATCTGATGCATGAATCTAACATGCTGCAATGAAAGCCTGTCGTGGCAGGACTCATCTAGGAATCCTGATCCCACCGAAGTGAGAAAGAGTGTGCCCTGCACTGCAAGGAGAAAATCATAAGGGGCGTTTCAGGTTTGTGCAGAAAACGTTGCTTTCTGCTGAGTTAGGGCTGGGTTTACCTCAAGGCAGGGCTCTCTGCAGATAACCTGTATTCAGCCTGATAAGGCACCAGCAGTCCTAAAGGCTGTTGCACTGCTGAAGAACCTCCCATGCTTCTGTGCTTTTTCCTGCGAACTGTCGGACTGCAGTTGCAGGGCACTCGTGCTCTATTTCACGGATGAAAAGAGAGCACACAGAACTAAACCTGGCAATGCTAGAGGTGGCATCTTGCTTCCTACTGATCAGACTTCAGTAAAATTACCAGATTTCCATCAAAGCACTCAGTGCCCTCAGTAAAAGTTAATTGCAAACCGTTGTCAAAGAATGCAGATTATACCCCAACATTATGGCAATGGACTTGTACTGGCATTTAAAATTAATGATAATATACCATGTTCAGTGACAGAAAAATTTAATATTACCGTGGTAACAGTTAGAGGCCTTCTAAGAACCACTAATTGCTACATCTGCAGAGTTTATTATTTATTCTTTTGAATTTTTTTTCAGCATCTTCCAAACAGATTCTGAGATCTGATTGAACTGCAAAATCTTCTTTTCTGCACGTTCAGTCATTGAGAAGTCTCTCCTTTTACTCCAGATGAAATCCTGTCTCTCTACAAGCCACTGTCAAAATTAACACTAAGTTCATTATGACTTTGAATTTCAGTGCAGGTTTAATTATGCACAGAATACATTTATGAAATATGACATAAATTACAGAGCTAAAAGGGACAACTGAAAAGATTTTTCATGGGAGAAAAGCAAAATGTAAACTATCAGAAAGCAAATATAGTGCTTTGGGAGTTTATTTGTTTGATCACTATCACCCAGAATTTATTTAATCCCTTGCACCTTTATTTATGTTGGTTATGATAAAAAACTAAGACTTTTGGCTGCTTCTCAAATGAAAGGGGAATGTTCCAACATCCATTTTCAGCCAGTCTGGTCTGGGGCTCATGTTGGTACAGAGGTTATCCAGGACTGTAAAATCTGTTTTACTGAAGTAATACTCATGTTAATTAGGATCACTTGAATCTGACTGGAGAAAATAATTTTTAAAATGTGCACTGTTTGGTACTATGAATTTCAGTAACAGAAAAGTAATACTGAAACATTTTCCTTCAGAAAAAATAGGTTAAATCTCATTAGCAAAGTTAAGACTCTGTTAAGAAGTGCCTATATAGTGTAATCAACATGTAATCTGTACTACCACATGCGTGAGCAACTTCACCTACAAAAACTACCCTGTAAGGTGCTGCTCCTCCAAGCAGCTCAGATGTATGAGTGTATTAGAAAGTTTAGACTTGTTGGCCTCAAGCTATCTATTGTTTTCAGTAAATTGGATGGAAACAGCAGTTTCATCTTTCACTAACCTTCTACAGTGTTTCTTGCCCTCTCTTGCAACATCAAAAGATGAGCCTTCTGCTGGTTGCTGTAAATCATCCAGCTTTTTCCATTCATTTTCAGAAGAATTCTTAAATATCATGCCTTTCATCAACTAGTGCATCACCACATGTTATTCCAGTGATTAATACAGTTATGAGCCAGTACATGTTACTAAAGGCTACCAGAGCATTTAGAAAGTGAGTAGTAATTTGAAGTAATTTGAAATCTATAAGAAGGGAGATAAAGGCTTTTTTTCATTTAATCATGAAATTCCCTTATTTTGCATATATTTGGGGTACAGAAACCAGATTCAGTTTGAAAACAAGTAACTAATAGTGTAAGTAAAATGTCAAAGTAGTAATGAACACAAAGCATTTCTAGTCACAATATGCAATAGCATTTTATCAGGTTGTTAGACCTACGGCTCTTCTTACAGGTTATCTTTCTAACCACCACTCATCTTTATAGTGATACGGGCTTGTTCCATTGTTCTACTCTGGCTATAATGATTTGCTATTTTCTTTTTAAATGCAGTCTCAGATTTTATCAACATGTGCAATGAATACAGTTGCTCTCCTGAATTCGTACTTTTTTCTGAAGGACTTCTAGAACAGTCATTACGGCTTTCCATGAACCTCAGACTTCTTAATTAGATTTATACTTAGAAAAAACTTTTTTGGTTTTTCACCTTCACAACAGTGTTTTGGTTTGATAAAGATGAAATATTCTGATACAGAAATAAGAGATGGAAATTAGCCAATTAGATGGTGATACTGGCAAAGAGAATGTACCTTTTACAGATATCAAATATTTAGCTTCTCCTCTCATTCTCATTAGAGGGCTGACATCTTCTTATGCTAAAATTTTTATAAATAAAATGGGAAATATGTAGCTTCCATGTTTATAGCTGTGCATTACCACAAATGATTAACTTTTTATACACTATTTAACCAATTAATTATTCATAAAAGTAACTACTGTGAAATGATGTCACTACTTCGACAGATGAGATGGAAAGTGAGAGAAGATATAAAATTAAATTAAACCTACGAAGTATCCCTTAGAGTACACATGGGATCAAAAAGCATGGTAAATAAAGCTTTGCGGAAAAATTTTAAAAATTTAGGTAGTCAGCCAAATCTAAGAACAGACACTATTTGACATATGAAAATGAGAAGAACAGTAAATATCATTAGACAAAGAGAAACAGTTTCTGAAGGAACTTGTTTTGATGTCTGGAAGGTGCTGCTGAAGGACTAGTACTTTCCTGTGTTTGAAAGTATGTTCAAGAAACTACAAATTGACATTTCCATCTCCACTCCATCTCATATATTTCTGCCTGTTGGTTCATATACCTGCACCAGATTTCCTTTTGGCTTTCGAAACAGTAATGAATGCAAATGCCTCAAAAAGGAGCACCCAGCACTAGACATTTCAGGAAGATCACCCCTTAATAGAAGAAGTTTCTTCATTTTTCTCCTCTCGAAATCATACTGAACATCCTTGTTCTTAAACAATCTAGCCCACCTCAAAAGTATGCACAGAGGTTATGTATTGTAATATATTAAATACATATCTAATTTGAGGTATAAAAATCACAAAATGTTATGATTAAGTTGACTTATATCAAACACCAGCATAACCTGTACATTCTGCCTGTCTTCTGTCCTGTGGTTGAGTGGGTTTTCCCTGCTTGGTGCAGAAATTTAGAGAGTTATAAGTTTTCTGACCTTTCTTCAAATTTGATAAAAACCCAAATAGGTCCCAAAGTTTTTGGAAAGAGAGGGAACATTCATGGAACATTCTAATGGACATCCTGCCAGCAGTACCACAACAAATACTACTCTTTTAGGAAACAAGGTTAAAAGTAAAAAAGGACACAAAATTTTACAGGGAGAAATCTCCCCAGTATATTCCTACACCTCGTTTAAGGTTGTATTGCTTACTTTGTTTAATGGATGGGGAATGTGGAGCTGAAGAGAAAAACTCCTCGCACACACAGTTATCAGTCAGAATAACCTTAATGCTGAGTATGGCATTTTTTTTCTTTACAGCTGCAATTTCTATTCCTGTTGGGTTAATTTGTTGTTTGGAAATGTCTTTTGCATGAACGAGCATTTTGCTAGTAGAGAATGATTGTGCCCTAGAGCTCTGCCTCTCTGCATTTCATCATATTATGTAACTACTTCATGTCTATAAAAGCTATCTTCCTGTGCACTCTGTACATCCCTCATCCCCCCACAGACACAACTACCTCCTTTGCTGACAGCTTGTTACCATTTGCATCATGCTTCCTTCTCTCTTTTCCATTTAAGCTGGAAATTAGACGTATATTATCTTTCTAGTCTTGTCATCCCTTCAGAAGGTGGGCAGGCCTGCTTAGAAAATTTTCTTGAATTAATTTAATAGTTCTGTTGCTTCTGCCTCCTTATTAGGAGAAAGAGATTTTCTTGGTAAGATAAGTATTTTGAGGACTAGAGATGGGTCCTGAAGGTAATGAGCAAAGACAGCATTAAGTCCAGCACTTCTTTTAAGGCATTTCGTATAAGACAGTGGTCATCCTTCAAAACTTCATGAAAATATAGAAAAAAATTATTTTTCATTCTCTCAAATTCAGAGGCCATTATGTGAGAAAAGTAGATGCAAAAAGTTGATGAAATCTACCATTCAAATGCAAGTGGAGATATGCATATTCATGAAGAAAATGGCATTGCCTGAAACAATCTAAGAACTAAACTATGATTCGCTTGACATTGTTGTTTCACAAATACATGAATATAGTTAATGAATGGATTTAGCTGTTTTGTTTCAGGACATTTTTAACCACTAACTATTTACTAATAACTTAGTGCAGGAAGAGATAACATTGCCAATGGCATAAATCAAAGTCTAGTTAGGAAGAATATTTCCAATATGCTACCCTTTATGTGAAATTATAATTATTACTCTGCTTTCCTTTGACTAAACCTTGGTACTCAGCCACAAAATAGTAACACAACCCATAATGAAATATTACATGTATTGGACTGCCAACTTCCTATTTATGAGGACAACTTTGACCGACAGAATGAGAGGGAACAGCACCTGGGGCTTGTGCCACAGTTAGATTTCCTTTCAGCTGAGGGGGAAGAAGGTGAAAGAGATGACAATATTCTTCTGTGAGTCTAATTCCTATGAGATGGTTTTTTCCTTCACAAGCAGGGATGGTGTTTGGATGAGAAAGGTAGTTTGCAGTAGCAGTAATATATGGCTGATACACTATCTCCTTTGCTGAGGGCAGAATGCGATTTTAAAAGATTCTTACAGCTGGACTTAGGAAGAAAGCTGTTCTTCGCTCCTGTGATTTGAACAATCTTAAACACAAATCTGAGTCCTTTGTTTGAGCTCTTTTCAGGGGATAGAGCAGACGTACTCACTGATGTTTTTCCATGCCTCTTGTAGCTGATCATTAAAATTTACTTATTTCCCTCCTTCCCCTCCACAGCCATAGATAGGTCACACTCTGAGGAAAATGTCTGAGGGCGGGAAGACATCCACTTAAATTAGATTTTGTCTGTGCAGGGCAAAAAATCGGAGCTTTATGTAACCCGCACAGGGAGAAAAAGTCTTGCTTTATGAAAAATATTTGTGAAGAACTCTGAAGTCTCCTGAATTAACTGGCAATCTTATAACAATATGTCTCGGCAGGAAAGCTTCATCATGAAAATCCTGAAAGTACAATCCTTGTGAAACACAAATTGAGAGGAAAGACGTTGATTGAAATGGAGATGGGCACACCTCAGCTGTCAAACTAGATTAGGGCTGTAGATAGCCCAGTAACATGCCTTCAGGAATAATTGACATTGGTGGCCTCCCATAACTCCCCCTACAACTATCCCTAGAAGATACCTCTTGGCAATGTGCAGCAGTTCCTGTTTGTCCTAGAACCCAGCTATCATTATTTTTGAAGGCATTCACTTGCAAAGAATCCCAACAGGCTCCTTGTGTCATGCTGGCACTGCAGCCCAAGTCCTGGCCTTCAGCATCAAGGTCCCTCCTAGCTGCATCATTAGGAGTTCTTTTCATGATTACACAATGAATAATTTTAAAGACAAGAAAACAAGAAAAAAGACTAAAACCACTTTCCTCTTATCTGGCACTTTGGCGACTGCATCTTGACTCCTCTATCCCCTCCCAGTCTCTCCAGTCCAGGAATGGGTGGTGTGTGGCCCCAGCCCAGTGCTTTTGGGATGGCAAGGAGCCAGGGCACAGAAGTGCCAGAGGCCAGGCTGAACAATATGCCTTTGGTCATGACGGGAGAGAGACAGGTTGCTCAAAGAAGCTGTGGATGCCTGGAAGTGTTCAAGGCCAGGCTGGATGGAGATTTGAGCAACACAGTCTAGTGGGAGGTGTCCCTAAAGGAACTCTGGGGTCCATTTCCACCCAAACCATTCTGTGATGCTATGATTTTGTCAGTCAGAGAGATTTTTTTCCAACCCCATTTGTAATATCAGGAAGTGACTTCTGGTGCTAATAGTCACATAATACCGATCTTTGCCTTGTGACAATATTTCTAGATGAAGCTAAAGAAGGTCATTAGCCCCTTTCCAAAGCTTGCCTGTGAAAAGAAGCTTTTGAGGCAGTAGATTTGGACTGATGCGTAACCTAATGCGATTAATGCGCTGCACTGTGGATGCATTAGTGAGCGTGGCACAAAGGGCAATGCGTGCTGAAATCCTGCTCACTATCAGTCAGATTTGTTCAAGTTTCTCACTTCTATTGCACTGCCTGAAATTGTCACGCTTCACTCAGGCATTGTAAAGGCTAAGAGAGTTGTGCTGTAATGTTTTGAATAGCTGACATGAGTAATGGCCTTCAATATAACGGCATGAGGTAAAGCACTTGCAGTTCCCTGTGATGTGATGTTATGGTATTGCTCTGCATCTCATTAATCCACAGCTAGCCAGGCTGTTTACAGGGAGTATTGTACTGCTGGCTCTTGACTAGAGCACCTCACAAGAACCCATTTGCATGTCTATAAGCTTTTGCTGTGCATTAGCATGGAATATCTAAAGTATTGTTCAGAGGTTTGCACACAGAGCCTTTGTAACAAAAGCCCTGGGATTGCATTGCTATTTCTCTTTTTATTTTATTAAATGAAATGAATAGAAGCCCACCTTCACAAATGCAAATGAGCTAAAACTGTGTTTTTCTCATCTTACAAGAAATAAACAGCATCCTAATAAAGATCTTTACATCTTGTTATCAAACAAGTAATGCTTAGCACGTCTGACCATTGTATTTCACAAAGGATGATTCAAAATATGAGTCTTGGTGGAAAATCAACTTTCAGTGTAAATCTGAATCTCTTGCAAAATCAGAGTGTTTGAAAAAGTTTTGACCATGGAGTCAACTTAGAGTTCTGCAAAAAAAACCATCCAAGGGTGACTATAAAACCTACGATGAAACTAGGATTTTGATATTAGGGTTAAATGTCATATGGCTTTGGTTTTAACTTTTATGACTCACGCCTGAATTCTATATTACAGACCAGCTGCTCAGCATGTTACAAGCACCAACAGCATGCTTCTGATGTATATTTTTTTTTCCTATTTGTACTCCACACATTAAATTTGATTCCTCCTCTTTTTAACCAACTCCTCTGCAGTGATCACAGATTCCCACACAGTTTATACTTAAATGTCTTCTTTGATTTATTTGCCAATGGTCTTTATGCATTCAGTAAAGTAGAATAAAGTAAATAGAACAGACCAGAAGGGATCCATGTATTGTTCATGCTGGCATCATGTTGATTTCATTTTTACATTTCTAAAGAAGCTATAATATAATGAAAAGTGTCCTTTTTGTTATTTTGAATTTCTTACATCTTTAAATACTGGTATTCTTAATAAGGCACATTATTTAATATAGTAATAACCTCTTTTGTCTAAAATATTACTGACACAATGGTGCTATAATAGAATTTTGTAGCTTTAAACAATACAGAGCAAAATTAAATCAATAACTTAATCCAGAAAATTCTCATGAAATATTTAATATGTCATAAAAGAGTTGATAGAAAGTGAATATGAAGAAAATGTAGTAAGTTAGCTGGAGAATATACCTCAAGATTTTCTGGGAGAGGGAGGTTGATATTTTTGAAGCTTTATGAAATTTGCTCCCTCATTTTGCCTGAATTACAATCAAACCAACTCTTTAAGAAAAAATCCTACCCTCTCACCATGTCAAAACTACCCTTTTCCAAAGCTTAATATTTTCAAGACTAATACTTACATTCTTAAATATCTAATAAAAAAGGGCAACAGTTTCATCTTTGAGATGTACTTAAGATATAATAGTCTCAGTTTTAATTCCTTCCTTTATTGAGAGCAGATACCACAGATTCAAACTTGGTTATTCCATATACCAAGAAAGTGTCCATGTGATTCACTGCTTTTCTCCTTAAATTTTGACCACAGACAGCATCCTAAATCCTAGAAACATTTATCTGTGAAATGGCTAGGTACTTGCAGAGTTAGTTTTGACTGCAGTAATTCAGCATTCAACAGAAAAAGTGGCTAAAATTTCGAAATAGTGGGGTTTTAGTAGTGTAAGTGCCCATGATTTGTTTGGGTTTGTTTGGGTGGTTTTTTTTTTCCTGTTCCTTGATCCAATTCTGTGGTCATATGCATAGTATCCTATAATGATATGTTCAGTTATTTTCTCAATAATGATCAAAAGAAATGTTGCCTAATACATAATTATATGGCTTTTTGTTTTACCCTGGATCTATTTTGGAAACCTATAATTCCTGGGGTGAATGTACACATCAGGCATAGATTTTCAGTTTCTGAAATGCAACACGACCATACTTAGGGCAGTCACAGGAGTTGTAAAGCATTCTTTGAAGGTGAAAGGATTTTCAAGCTCAAGAATGGATTAGACATTTTCTTAACAAACTTGAAGATTACATTCCTTTGACTGGTTTGACTGCTATTATCAAAGCCTGCCTCTTGAAATGTGTTAGAGCACATGCCTCATGACATGCCTGTCATCTGGGCCCAAGAAATTTAAATAAATTACTGAATTTTCAAACACACATGCACATCTTTAAAAAATATGGAGGAAATAAATGCTTTCTGAATCTTTATCCAGATTACAGCTTGTACAACTTATCTGAAGGAAGCTTTTCGAGGCACATTGCTCACTTCTTGTTTCAGAAATTACTGTCTCAAACAGAAGTTTTTTACTGAACTTACATCACATTATTTCTTTAGCTGAAGAGTGAAATTTCTGGTCAATTGAAAGGAGAGTGCTTGTTGTTTCTGTATCATGATAAAAGATCTATCTCGGTTCCCAAAAATCCCAGGAAAGGCCTGTGGTCATTGTGCTGTAGAAGTGGCTCTGTACAATGTTCTCTGTTGGGATAGCTCCTCTTTATGCTAACAACTAAGAATGAATCGTCTGAGTAGAAAACCTCACTGGATTCTCACTCAGCACATTAAAGCACCCTCATCTCTTGGTGCTTAGTTATTCCACAGTTTGGAACCAGCTCTATCTGTGCAGTTTGGTGGGGCAGAGAGAAGTCTCATTTGGAAAAGTCTCAATTACAGATTGATGTGGAACCAAAAGAAGCAGCACAGAAACACTAAGACCCTTGGAAGTGGAATTCAGGGAAATGTTTGGCTTTGTTTGGCTTGTGAGGTGTAGAAAATAAGGATGACAGAAAACAGACAAACAAAACTAACCCAGCTTTTCCTCCAGCAAAAGGGAAGATAACCTCTAGCTTAAGTGTCCAAATTTTGCATGTTCTCATATAAAGGCTACTTCGTACTTTAAAAAATGTCCCCCTGACAAACAAATTACATACTGTTGTGCTTTTGTTAACATTCTCAAAACAATGTAGACACAGATAATTTTCTTTCCCTGAAGCTTTTATTTCTACATGTCATTTGTTGGTGATTGTTTACTTAATCTTTCTGAGAAGATACAAAAACATCCCAAGAACCATATAGTGCTTCAACATATTTTTCGACGTGTCAGTTTCAAGCGCCACAGAATTCCCCTATAGTCAGTATTCAGATGTCCTTGCCCGTGATAACATTCCTTGATGCCCTGATGTCCTGACCTTGCAATGTTTTGTCTGATAATTTTCAGCTTTTTTCTCTTTCGATCCTAATTGCCTCTGCTCTGTGAGTTTTCTTGCACACCACTTCTTATGGCACTCGAGGCAGAACTGACAGAGATGTCACTGCTGCACAATAGGAGTTTCAGCTGCTTCTAATTTTCTCCCTCATATACAGAAGTGTTTTCCAGAGGCACTATTTCTGGCAATTATGTAAAAATACGACTTGTCTAGTGGAAATAAGGGAATGACAGACATTACTTCCCAACACTAGAACAGATAACTTTTAATAGTGAAATAATTAATCCCTTCATACTATGTAACATTTTATTGCTATATTCCAATTATAATGCTAAAAGCAATCAAGGCTCAGTAGTTATTTTACATTTAAAATGGAATTATAAAGTAATACTTGATGTTCTCTAGAGCCGAGCTTTGGGATACATGGACACTGTTTCATGGCTGTCTTATCTCCCATTTAGTACACTTACAGATCCAAATGAAAAAATTGGCCCACTTAATTAAAAAAATAAAAGCCCTTTTAAGGAAATGCAGTATCTGCTGGGAAAAAATAATCTTGGAAAACTATTAAATTAGAGTTAAATTCTTAGTTCCTCTTCCTTACTTACGTATGATGTTACCATGTCTCTTAAGAGTAGAGTGTATTATTTTTTGGAATATTTTTAATTGCATTTTCTTGGCATTAAAGGTGTTATTTGTAGATATCTGCAACAATTTGAAAATCAACAGAAATCATTGATTTTTCCTCCTGTTTTTATTTATGTGACAGAAATGGGCATTTTTCCCTACACAGTTATTAATTTTAAGAAAGGGAAACAGGTTTCTTGTTACAAAGTTGTGTATCAAATATAGCAATATGTCCTTCCATAGTTATTATTTGCATCTTTAATATACATTATATCATACATTATAACAACCAAAACTACTATTGCCATCAATAATAACACTTTTATTTACAATTTATTGGATTTAAGAACATTGCTGAAATCTCATAAATAAATCAGATTGCCCAGAAAGCTCCAAAGAGAAAATCAGAACACACTGCATAAGACTAGCTGCCAGTTTATTGTTAAAATGTGGATGTGGTATGAAAACCCTAGGCCAGACAGACAAGACCAGGACAGGCCAGGAACCATAGTCAGAATACTGAGTATTCTATGAAACGAATGGTTTGTTAGGGTTGTAATCAGATCTGGATTCTGGGAAAACTGAGAGTCTACATGAAATACTGAGAGGATTAGTTGAAGGCAAATGTCATGTCAGGCTAAAGGTTGGAGAGCCAGAGGAGCTAAGCAGCAGAGAATATTTTTGGAAGAAAAATAAGGCCACAAACAAGAGCCAGTGCAGAGCCCTTGGACAGGTGCAAGGAATTATAATAAGGTCAGAGCTGGCATCCAAGCTAAGACCAGAGCAGAGGAACCACAAGGAACAAGAATCTGACAAAACTACAGCACCTGAAAGAGGTAGAATTCCTTAAGTTTTTGCTAAGAAGTGAAGGGAATGATCCCTACATTAAAAACACTGTGGAAAGAGATTGGCAGACCATTGCCAAGGTGGGCCTGATACAAGCTGACAATCATGGCTCTGAAGTCTTTACTTTCAAAAAACTAGGGAGCAGCCATTCTGTTTTATTTTGGAATTGCAAACTTGCTTCACTTGTGAAAAAATGCAGATATTCCTCACCACTCGGTCAGCAAATACTCTTCTAATTACATCAAGTTACTAACACACATTAACTTTCTTCAATGCACAGGCATTCTTTATGATGAAAATTATATTTCTAATGGCACTTAAAAGAGCTTCAACTTTCACAAACCATCAACAGACACAAAAGGGCAAATTATAAAATGGACAATAAAATATATAGTCTCCATTAACATTTGTAGCCCAGTTCCTTCCAAAAGGTTCTCGAAAGATTATTAAATCAGCAGAAAATAACAAGCAGCAAAACAATTGAAGTTTGGTTGTATACTGATTTTGCTTTATCTATGAGCATCACTGTGGCAATTCCAACTGTCTGAGTACTTTCTAAGCCCTTCTATTTTGTTATCTCCTCCCCGGAGGTGGCATGTGCCTGAGTCACGTAGTAACCAGCTGGGGAAGAGGTGGTATTGTGTTTTGATCATGCCAGAGGGTTGCAACAATGCTAATCTCTCTCCTTTATCCATCACCAATTTTCCATGATCTTAAGGAGTTCAGTGTGTTTGATCCCGGTTGAACTTGGCCAACGAGTATAAGCATCCCTGCAGGAGAAAGGGAAGATTGAAAAGCTGGCAGATGGACAGTGCAATCCCATATGCCACATTTCCTTAGAAAAGCAGGCCAAAAAGTATTCAAAACCCACACCTTTAATGTTAATTGTGCAAACAAAATCTGCTTTTCACATGCTTAATGTAGCTTGCTGTATTATTAAAAACACAAAACCAAACAAAACAAACCCAACAAAATTCCAAACTATTACTTCTTGCCTGCTTCCCTTTATTCCACTTTAGGTCTCATAACCCACTCTCCATGGGATAGCATTTTGTACAGATCAAAAGAAAAGCTGTAAGTTTCACTTCAATTTCATCCTGGGCCAGCAGCTGTAGCATGTCTAACAGTAGCTGCACAACAGAAAAAGTGCGACTGACTGGAACAAAACAACTGCAACTGCAGGATATCTATGTATTTGTTTTCAACATTTGATGTCAGACTCATGCAGTATATAGAACCATTTGCACACATAGCCTTCTATTTCTAGATTCCTGATGGTAAACTCCTTGACATTTCTTTCAATGCTATAACTGTCCCATTTGTCCTATTCTATGGTTATCAGTGGTGCTATGCAATCCTCTTTCAGACAGAGGCTGATGTGGGCAAAGAAGGTTTGTCACGCACATGCAAAAAGCCACATTTGTTTATAAATGATAATGGCATAAGATAATTTTTTTAATCCTATTCATAATGATAGCTCCTTTTCTAAATTAAGAGGAGAGTGAAAGGGAAATATTTGAGAGTTCATTCCTTAAATTAGCAGAAAGTTTACATTACGCTGTTAATCCATCTAAGTGGTATTCTAAATGACTATCTACCTGCAGCACCGGATGATTTCTCTAACCATAAAAAGAGACCTGTGGTTCTATCCTAAACTGTGGAAAAATCATCAGAAGCAGACATTATTTGCCCTGACATCATCCCCATCTGTTATTTGCTCAAATGTTGCTGCAACTGGGATATGAGCTAATCTGCCAGATTTCAGGAGAAAATCATTGCCACAAACAATTTCAAATATTATATTTTTCCATCTGGCAAGTCCAATACTTTCCTTCAGAGAATAAATAATATTTTGTTCATGATGGAGAAAAGTGAAGTATATAGACAATGAATATGCTGAAAATAAAGTTTCAAAGAAGTTTTTAAAAAAACCCAAATCAACAAAAAAGTTCTCCTCTTCTAAAACACTCTTTTTTCCAGGTGGCAGATATATTTTTCTAGAAGTCATGATCTAAGAGTTAAAACCTGCAGATGTCTGGTATGGCAATCTGCAGAAATACAGCTGTAATAATGTTCCAGGATGCTGCTATAACTTGCTTGCTTCTAGTTTTATGAGTGCAAAGTCAACCTGAGTCCTGGCTTGTTTATGCCTCCTATACAGAGGAGCTAAAGGAAAACACAAACATGCAACATGCTTTCTACTTTCTTCAAGACGGGCCTGCACACTCAGTGTGCAAACTGTGGATCTTCTCTGCTAAGTAGCACCAGTGTGCTTTGAGAAGTGAAACCCTGATGTGCTATAAAGTTCCCCTACCTGTCAAAAGAGTCTTAACCTCCTTTGGAAGAAAGGTGGGTATGCAGACGCTGCTTTGCACCCAGAACATTGTATAGAGGTCATGCAACCACTGTTTATCAGGGCATAAGGGAAATATACCTAACCAGGTGGTGTTAGTGGAGAAAAACAAAGGGGGAGATGTGGCAGGGCATACCGCCCCTCCCCCAACACAGGTGGCTGGTGCAGGTAGGAGAGATAACCAGGGGCCAAAGGCCTAGCAGGTATCCTCTGCTGGAGCCAAAAGGTCTGCCAGCTTACAGATGTGGGAAGACATAAAAGAAAAACATAGGTGACCAAAAGGCCTGCTTTACACTATAAAAGTACTAGAGGTTATCACAGAGGCAGAAGTTTCTTACACACACCCTGGGAATGTGTGAGATGACTTCTACCTGAAGCTTGGATGCAAATTTGTGGTTACTTTTCTGGAAATTGAGGGAAAGGATTTCAATGTTTGCCCTTTCAACAACTGGATGGTAAGAGACATTGAATCTTAAGCTATACTATTTCTTCGCTGGCTGTAAAATCAATGGTACCTTTAACCCCGTGTGTAATACTAGTTGTGTCTTTTTGTCTTATCCCTGTGTAGCAATAGTCTGTTTTAAGTCTTATGTCTGTTAGTTTTGTGTCTATTAAATAAATAATTCATTCTATAATAGACTGAATCAGCCATTATTAAAGAACATGCAAATGAGAGTGGGTCTTGGGGTGCCGGCCACCTCAATAAACTTACTGCCTGCTGCCAGAGGCCTGGGCAAAAGGCAGGGACTTATTTAAAACCCCGCATCCATTCATAACAGGAAACTAGTGGGTCATAGTCTCTTTTGTGCCTCTTAGTAATGTCCGAATCTAGAGATGCAAGCTCATGAAATCTGTCTTTAAATACTTCATTGTCAAGATATCTATCTAACACTTGGCACTTATATCCCAGTCAGGCCCTATTATTTCATAAATTGTGAAGGCAGCAGCAGGATTTTATGTAGTGTTCATGTATGTGCATCATATATTTTGTATATGAGGAATGGCAGACTGGTTGGAATGCTGGCTGGGATTTGGCCCATTCCAGGGAGTGCTCTCTCAGCATGCAAATAGCTCTCCCCTACTGTCTGTGATTGCCAAAGAGACACAACTTTCTAAACTGTGACAGGAATTCTTTCTCTTCTCTTGGACACAGGAGAGTTGACTAAGGCGGGGTCTGCCCAAAGGTGTGTTACCATCTATTTAACAACAACAGAAGTCAGTTTACTGGCCAGTGGAATCCTAGCACTTTGAGGACAGGTTTAACTATGGCTGCTGTAATCATATATGTATTGATCATTTCCCCACACTGTGAATCCTGATTGGTAAAGCATGTTAGCCACCAACTGGCTTCCAAAATCTCAGCCCCTTGTGGCCAAAAATAGTTCTCTTTAGTCTTCATGCAGTTGTGTATCTCAGTACTTTTTTCCACCTCTGGGCAGGTGATCCCATAGTCTTCTTGGAAATACCAGTGCCTAGAATCTCTGGGATCACTGTTTCCTTTAAAAAAATTGATGGATAAAGTGTTATATGATAACAATAAAGATTATTTTGTGATGATTACCTCCCCTCAAAAATTTCCGAATGTGCACACTCATCCCAAAGAAGCCACCCTGAAAAGAAGCCACCTTATCTATGTCAGGAATTTAATCTGCAGGAAAAAAATGTAGAGTTAATCCTTCAGTGTCTCAGAACCCTTTATATGCCTGGATAAGCTTTTACAAGTCGCTTTAATAAATTATTGGTATTACACTCTTATTCAAAGTGATTAAATGTCAATAATGTAGAGACAGAATGTTATAAGGGAGCAGACTGAAAGGGCTTTTAATTGGACAGACACTGTCACTCTTATCATACAAAATTAGTTGCTCAGTTGAAGTAGTTTTCCATCTAGCAATTGTCTCTGTGGTTAGAGAGATGACTTCTGTCAGCTGGGATAAACCTCATAGCACTGAGATGCATCTCTATTTCTTGTTCTGCTCACATTCTCATCTCTTATTAAGATTCCTTCAGGTTCCAGATAAAATAGATACAAAAGCAAACTAAGAATATGTGTAAGCTATCCTTCCACTTTGAAAACAAACTGTCCCCTCACACTGTCAATGCTTCCATTTGAACTTTCCAGCTTCTTCTTCACTCCGCTGTCCAGTCATTCATCTGCCTACTCTTTCCCTTGCAGTTCCTTACAGATGTTACCTCTTAGCTGACAGATGCTTCATTTCTCTCCCAAAAGAAAGGGAAAACAGGAAGCATTTATAAAGAATTGGGCTGGATGATGCATTGTTTTAGCTGTGAAAAAATTCCATAACCAAACCTTCCACACATCCCCCAAAAAATATCCCTTCAAGGACGTTTCCTGGAACAGAGAGGAGAATTGCTAAAAGAGGCAGTCCCTTAAATCTGGGAAATCTATTCCCAAAAACGGCTACAGAGTTTTCCCCCAGTCTGTCCAAAAAGCTTAAAATGAAATGGAATAAATAACTACTGAACAACAAAGCCTTTAAGCAATATAGAGCGCAGGCTGTATTATTCACGTAGTTGTCATTTAGCACATGTATAATGTGCAAATGCCATCACACAATGTAGATTGATGAAAAGTCTAAATCATACTGTGAAAACAGTTTTATGACACCCATCAGTAGGTTGTTGGCAATTTGTTTCTATTAAGCACATGTTAATGGAGAAGAGCAGACACCCGGTTCCTTGAACACAGATGTATTTATTTGCAAATATCTAAAAGGCATCCACCAAGCTTAGATAAATGCTAGTAATAAATGACATTAATTCTCCAATTCCTCCAGCAGTCCTGAGAAATCAGTGATTACAAGACCAAGCTTTTAGAAATGCACGTTTATAAAGTGCCTGCACACTCTTGGACCAAACCGGCCTAGTCATGCAAATATCTCAGTAAAACTCTGGCCCTATAAAGCTACATCTGAGCCCTAATGATAGTGATTTTTCATTTGTTGTATTCACTTGTCATCAAACTTGGCAATCTTCAGGAAACAATATATTTTCAGGAAACAATATACTTGTTGAATCAGACTCCTGAACTTCCACTGGCTCTAACAGGGGGTTAACAACTAAGCTGACTTTGGCTTCATAGCCAGTTTTAGTGTGTCTACCATTATCACTCTGCAACTGAGTGTAAATAGCTGTTTTGTGATCCCAGAAATTACAAAAAAGAAAAATAAAATTCATACAAAAGATGAAAATAATTGGGACCAGTGTTTTAACTACCTTTAACATTTGATATCACCACACACACTATAACAGATGATTTTTTTGCTGACTTGAACCTCAAAATTATGTGATGAGCAAATAATAAAATAGGAAGTCATCAAGAGCACTCACAATAAATATGCAATACTTCTTTACAGATCTCTGAGCAACAGTGTGATGCAGAAGAAGGTCTTAAGTTACAAATCAAGTCGCAAAAAAGAAATGCCACTGTGGTGGGTTGACCTCATCTGGATGCCAGGTGCCCACCAAACCGTTCTATCACTCCCCTTCCTATCCAGGCAGGGGAGAGAAAATACGGTGGAAAACATCTCATAGGTTGAGATAAGGCAGTTTATTAAAGCAAAAATGAAAGTTTGTGGGTGCACAAGCAAAGAGAAAGAAATAGTTTTATCCTCTACTTCCCATCAGTGGGGAATGTCTGCCACTTCCCAGGAAGCGGGACTTCAGCACATGTAGAAATTCCTCTAGAAGGCAAACATTGTAAATAAAAAAATCTCCTCCTTTCTTTAGCTTTTACATCTAAGCTGACATCATGAAAGGGTATGAAATATCCCTTTGGTTAATTTGGGTCAGCTGGCCTAGTGTCTCCTCCCAGGGTCTTACCCACCCCATCCCCTTGATGGGAGGGGAATGTTGAGAGACAGCAATAAAGCTGTGCCAGCCCTGCTCAGCAGTACCCAAAACACTGGTGTTCATCAACACCTTTATAGCTACCAATGCCAAGCACAGCACTGTGAGGGCAGCTGTGGGAAAATGAACTCCATCTCAGCCAGACCCAATAAATAATGTCTAGAAAATGATAAATGCCTATCAGTTTTATCTTAATTATTTGCAATAAAGTCATTTTGTCTGAGACATCACAGACAAAACTATCTTGCCAATTTATCACCTACTGAACCAGCATCAAGAACACATACAACTGTCTGCCTCTGTTTCTCATGTAGCTCATTCCATATTGTATGAACACACGAGCACATAGAGAATCAAAATTTGGCAAAAACACAGCTGCAAGCTCCCCTTCATTTTAAAAATACTGGAGTAGGATTTGCCCCCCCTTCCTCATTAAGGAAGACTGAGATTGGTTTCAGTCTTCCCAAGCTAACCAACATCAGTTCTTTTCTGTATCTACAAAGAGGCAAACTAGTATCTTCGTCAGCCCAGCAGAGAGAAATAATAATCCAATCGAAGGTTATATTACATTTTGTGGCATTTTTTATCCAAAAGTACTCTTCCAAGATGTAACAAAGAACTGAAAACTGAACTAGGAAGAGGACGCAACAGAGGACATAGCTCTGCTGAGGCAGAGAAATCCTCTTGCCAAAACATACATTTTCTTCAGGTTTTCTCATGACCTTATTTGTTCATAATATCTTCTTGCAGAAGAAGAGTGAAACATTTTTTTACTGTTTCCTGATCAGGGCTGCAACTTGCAGACTAGAACATACTAACAGAAATGCAGATAAGACTCCTACTCCAGTGGCCATTCTTCCTGCTCCAGTAGGATCAATTCAAGCAAC
>VZRO01001073.1:284708-312473 GCA_013397915.1 Daphoenositta chrysoptera | reverse complement strand
AAAAAAAAAAGGAGAAGGTAACTCCCCAGCCTTGGGCTTTTATGCTATCTCACACCATATATCTCTATATACAACTATACACCAAGTGAGCTGACCAGGTGATGCTGTACTGAATATGTTACCTTTTGGCAATCACACTAGTGGCATCCAAGTCTCCTCTTATATGTGGCCTAGGAGATAACTTGGGTTCTTCTACTTGAGTCATACATTTGAAAGAATGGCTATGTTATCTAATTTTTACATTTAGCAATGTCCTTCAAGCCTGACCCAAAGGCCACAGGATGCTCCTTCTCTCAGCAGGTGCAAACACAAGAGTTATGCTCTAATTTCACTACACCCCATAAAATCTTCCCAGAATTCAGTCAATCTATGAGCATCCAGAATTTTCAAAGTAATAAAATGAATCACTTTTTTCAGACACACAGGCTTGTAAAATGATTGTGGTTCCATTTAGACAGGAGAGGGAAAGGAAACAGCTGCTTAAAAGCATTTGGTTTCTATCTCTCCCTTTATATGAAAAAGAAAAGGGCTAATGACTTCTTGTAAGCTGAAATATTTGTATTGATTATTAGTTTCAGGATGGTTTATTGAACTCCACTGACATTAAACTGTGCAGCAGCAACACAGAGTTAGGAAATTAGGATTCATGAGTGCTAGGAACTGTTCTGATGTAACACACCATGCTTCTAGCAGATACAGTTTTACATATAGTGGGAGAGATTTTTGATAATCCCTTTCTCTTGGTAGTCATTAAAGAAATTGAGGACAGGCCCTCAATTAGACAGAATTATCTGTCTAAAGGGAAAAGAAATGTTTTGTATCAAGTTGAGTTGGTGACCATTTCTGACCTGCTCTAGAAAAGACCACCAGAAATGAGAAATTATGATGCCAAACAGAACTCTTAAAGAGTTCAGGAAGGCAAAAGAGCAAAATTTAATCACAAGGTTTAAATATGCAAGTATCTCCAAAAGACGTCATTTTGACAGTGCTGTCTAAATGAGTAAACAAAAGCATTTAAAACTAGAACAAACTGATGAACCTGCCCCCATTTAGTGTGTGTGTGTGTGTGTCCTTCTGGTTGAATATGTAGGACTCTTAATTCTAACACTTGTCAAGAAAATGGTAGTTGGGACATAGCATTAAACTGGTGGCTGGGATGTGTGTTTTCAACAACCCTTACCTATATAGAGAGGCTCCATACTTTCTAATGGCAGTCTAAGGCTTTTTCTTTACTAGAAATCCCATAGCTTTTGAGCCCCCAAGGAAGATGGGAGTGAATAAAAATGGAAGGGCTTTCCATTCGAATCCCAAAGCTAACCTTAGATAAATCCAGAGGATTAAGAGAACAGCGCTCTGCTTCTGCTTCTACAATATTTTTTTCCCCAAAAGGATAAATGATACAGACCATCTCAAGTTTTAAAAATGCTAGGCTGAATATGCATAATAGAAAATCCCATAAGGATGCCAGCTGTGCATTTATGGGTGGATGAAAAGTACAGGCTGTGAGCTGTGCAGTCATTTTCTTAGAGATATTAAGATCTGCTGCTAAAGAGCAGGAAAACGCAGTCACAGGGCCCACAGCTGACAAGCTATATTGATGAAGGGCTTGTGTGTGTTCAGAGGCTTGTTTTCTACACATCTGAAGAAGCAGAAAGGAAGGAAGAGATTGACATGATGGGTGACTTAGAGTGGAACAAATTCATATCAGGGGTTTTGTTTCAGAGGGGGTGGATGGCAGTGAAGAAATAGCCAAGTTTGTGATCATGAGGAGAGCACGAGTCAGTAAAACTGCCTGAGCTCTTTCTGGGTCAGTGTGGGGGCCAGAGGAGGCTGCATGTCAGGAAGAAAAGGGATCCACAGGGAGCTGGGAGTTATAACTGTTGCAAGATAAAATTGTGATAGATAATGTGATAAAATGATATATTTCTCGTTGTGTTTTGAGCCAAAACAGAAGGGAGGGAGGCAAAAGTTTCAGAGCAGTCCTTCCTTGCATTCACAGAAGCTCTTGGGGCAATCACATTGCACATAGCAGCTGCCATTCCCTCTTCCATTGCCTCTTCCATTCCCTCAGCCATTCCCTCAGCCATTCCCTCCACTGGCTGAGACGCTGGCTGCACTCCCTTGGGAAAATACAGCAGCACATTCTGTGGTAAACAGGGTGTCAAAAACAAGGCCTAGGAGAAATGAAGGAAAGCTTCACTGAGCTGTCAGACCTGCTCTCTTCCTGTCATAAAATTGTTTCCTTTGATACCTCAAAAACTCAGAAGAGCAGATACCAGCTGGTTAGATACCAGTGAAGTGCAACTCCGTGTGTACTGGTGGAGGGACAGGAGGAGGGCCTCGCAAGCTGGGAGGGCCTCACATCTCCTGCACAAAAACTCCTCATTCCATGCCTCATATTTTTTCCGCTCCAAAATGAACTTTCTTTGCTCTCCTGCTCAGTGTCTGTCAGAACTTAAGATTTCATTTAGTCTATAATACATCAAGGAAGGCTTCAAAATATTTGTGAAGCATTCATTGATTAACCTGAAACCAAAATGTCACACTCTTTAATTCATATCCTAGGACAGACCTGTCTGTTACTGGTATAATTTAAATTTTCATTTAGTGTGACAGCACTTGGTCATACTCTTGTTTAATTTACCTTCAATTAGGATGTTATTATAATTAAATTCCATCAGAAGTATTGCAAGTCAGCTGAACGCAGTGAGGGATTTACGCAGCCTTATTTTTCCAATATCAGAAAGAAAAAAATGTAAATAATTCACTTCACTGCTTTGCTTAAAAAAATAGCAAGTAAAAAGCTTTGGCACAGGCACACATCACATCTCTAGGGAAGTGCACGTACACACAGAAATCATCATTGACTAAGGCTGCTGACAGTTCAGAAAGTGCTGGCTGAATCTTGTTTGACATCTTCACATCCATATTTGCCTCCTTCTCAGGTTTAGCCACCCGGGGTAGCTTTTCAGCAGAAAGGTAAGCTGAGAAGGTTAGTTAATCTTCTACTGGTGGCCCATGTGTGTTTTGCCTGGTGAACAATTTGTTGGATAGCTGAAATAAGCCTAAGTGGGCTGTCACTCAGGTACATTACTTGGTCTTTTACTGTTTCATTTTGATTATGATATTCTTTCTGTGCACATTTTTTAAATCATCAATGGTCTGCTACAACAAATTCTGCTCATTAATACCTAGCAAGTTCTGGAATGAATATAATCAGCTGGCACTTGGAGGGACAGGTGATGTGATTAGCTGGAGAGAATCTCACTGCCTCAGAATAATCAGAGATTATAAAACTCTTGTTAATTTAGCATGGATTTTTAATTATTCTTTTATATTGTTGGCTATATTAAATGAATACAGGCAATCTTCCTACTATGGGATTCAAACAAAGATGTCTTTAAGCACCAGGATATGCAACAGAAGTAAAGCCTGCTTAACATGTTTTAACTTGTTAAAAATGAGAGCAAGACGAGAAAAACTAATTTTTAAGTAAGTATCAGGATTTCAGTATGGTGTTCCCATATGTCCATATGCAAGGTCCACACCTTATTCTCACACATTTATCTTCCATAAATATGAGGGACTGGTTTTTAAAGGTATACTGGGAACAGTACTGTAAAATGAACCACATCCAATTTTTTTCTGCTACAATGCACTGCCAGGAAAAAACACAAGTGAATTGCAACTGCAGAATTATTAACAAAACAAATTTCTAACTCACTACAGGATGAAACATGGCAGATCTTTACAGAAGATCGTATAAATTATAGGTATATGGTATCCATGGCATCTTTGAATTGATTAATTTGGGAAAAAGCCCCCAGAAGTGAGGAACTGCATGGTAAGTCATGAAGCAACAAGCTAGTGCTAATGATATATAGCATCCATGAAACTGGAATGGTGTTTTCATGACCTAGTGGAAACGTTTAGGGTTAGATTTTTACGTGAAGGAAGTAGAAGTTTTTTTTCCCTCAATTTCATCATCATATGTTTAATAACTTACAGAATTCTGTGAATTTGTCCAGCACCCCAAAATTATTCCCATGAAGTTTGTTAAATACAGGTTTTTCTGGATGGTGGGTCTAATATGGTGGGGAGGATATGCTATAAGTTAAAAAGATTATATTGCTCTTTTTTACTGGGTAGAATAAAATACACAATGTTTTTGTTAAGATAGAATATTCTCATTGCTTGCTAGAATTAGTTTATTAGCAATCCATCTGTAAGACTAAGTTTTAATAAAATTATGACACTGTTTCTCTGGTAAATAAGTGCTTGTAAAAATTAGATGTAAATATCAATACTTATTTTATAGGAAAGTTACTGCAGATTCCAAATGTCTGGTTAAGAAATGCTTCATGTCTGAAAATGTACAGCAGATTAAGTATAGAAAGTGTATTTAAGTTTACTATTCTTTAGAATTCTTCCTGGAGAGAAACTGCCCCAACCATGTCTCAGTCACCAGGCCACAAAAAAATGTATAGCAGGTAAGAGCCAAGAAAACAAAGCTTTCTCTACTTTTTTTTTTTAAACAACTAAGAAACTCAGATCTGATTTTTACTTTACAGTAATTGGTATTGGTTTAGAATGTACTTAGAATAACAGATCAGATTATAATGGTCTTTTGGGCAGACCCCATTTCTGCATGCTACCCGAAAATACAGGCCATTTATAGAATCATTCAAATCTCATAGTGCCTTCTATCTCACACAAGTTTTGAATACAACAAGAACCAATTTGACAGAGGAAAGAAACCATATTTGGGTCATAATTATTTATTTTTTCCTAATTCAAGACCTTGATTATAGTTTTAATAAGATTTATGGTGGTAGAAGAATATATGGCATATTTATTTATTGCATTAATATTAGAGTTTAGTGGCCATAAATATCACGTTTACTATTTGCAATCCTTATTATATATTCTAATGTTACATCTTTAATGTAAAAGTGATAAATATTTTGGTCTACTTTGTCTTTTGGGCTTTCCCCTAGAGGTTAGCTATAAGTAATAGCAGATTTAGCAGATTCTTTTCATTACTTGTAGGAAAATGTGGATATTTGATCAGATCAAAATACTCTATCCAAAGAATTTGTAATGGGACTTGCAATGTGCCAAAGACAATTTGATACCATTCATATTTGATAGCTTGTTAGCTTGAGTGTGAAAGGAAAACAGAATCTGCCTGTTGCCAAAGTCCATTCCTTTTGAACCATGCTTGGATAAAACTCACAGTTGAAGCAATTTCCATATTGAAAAAAAAAATTAAAATCACTATTGTCTTGCTCACAGAACAGTTTTTTGTGCCTTTCGTAGTTTGTATTGTGCTTAAAACAGTGAAGTAGATATTAAATTTCTGTCTGAGTATCAAGCTCTTCCTGTTTAAAAATTAATTTTGTAATTGTCAGTTAATATTCCATATACGTGAACTGTAATAGTATGGGATGTCAACATAGGTGCCTGAACACCGTGTATGGCCAAAAACCACAGGAAGGTCAACCCTCTCCAAATGGAAAAAGATCCCTAACCACAGCACAATCTGTCTGTGGGACACCCTTTCAGTAGGTTTTGAAGATGGTGGAAGCTTGAGACAATTTGTTCATCTTGATTAACAAATTCAGGACCTTCATTACTGTGCAACACATGTGTCACTTTATGACTACTATTTCTCCATCTCAAACCTGCCTGCAGTCGGATTGCATCTGCCTGACCCAAACTTTGATGACTGTAACACCCTGAAAGATCAGCCCATAGCTCTGAAGTGCTTCAGAGTGAAACAACAGAGGCCACCACAGTGTTAGTAGTTCTAAAAGAAAGAGACTAGGTAGAACAAATGATCAAGAAGTCACATCAAATGAGAAAATTATATTCCAGGATTGAACATTTGAGATCCCATATGATAAGCAGTGAATGGTTATGAACTGATATCAAAGTATCCTATTTTGTGAAATTAGCTTTATCCATCATGAGTTAAATGTATTTTGATTCTACTGGGTTTGGCATTTGCATCTATGAATAAAAGAGACCCATGCGTTGATAAAGAATTTGGATTTGCATGTGGTCTCGTAACTGTGATCAACATAGGTCATAGCATCATTGTTATAAGTTAAAAAATGAATTTTTTTTAAGCTAACTGAAAAGTTAAATCATTAGGCAGACTAAAAATGTATAGCTTCTTACAAAAACTCTCTGAATAGTAGATTTTTAAAATTTATTTCACATGTGAACTTAAAAATATTTATCCCATTTCTTGATGAATTATGACTTGAATATTTCTTAAAGATCACTACAATTATTCATTCTAATGTGCAGACAAGGTGGGACAACAATGGGAAAATATACACCCACTCGTTCAGTCTTATCCCACCTTGTCTATCAGTTTTGTCTCAACTCCCCAGCAAAGTAAGAGCAATAATTGCAGATCTCACAGTTTCATCTTTTATACAATGCTGCTTCTTACAAAGAACTGGAGATAAAGGCAAAGCCTGAACCTACTTTTAGAAAAGTGCTAATGATACCATTTTCTCCCCAAAACATATGCTTGCCATTCTCACTCATAAACTGAGAGAAAAAAGCATTCCTATAAGAGATGGTAAAGGAAAAGAAATGTATGCATTTTCAACTGATTTCCTTTGCTTTGTCTTCATGACTTTAGACATAGGGGCTGAAGCCCAATGTCCTAGATCTTGACAATGACATTGGGTTTTTTAGGTGTGGGCTGGAGAGATGAATTTATTACTTCTTCCATTATATGTTTCTTTTTCATGGAGAAGTGAGTGACCTTCTGATAGTTATTGTTGATAAACGATGAAGGCACATTTGGTCTTTCCAGGAGGAATTACCCTCTTATTATGGGTCAGGTCTTCTACACTCTGCTCCCAATGTAGAGTTCTCTTCAGAATCCCCACTTACAGAGAGTTACTTCCCTGCAAGATATCTCATTGCTTTTTCTCCAAAATCAGAAATCAGGGCAGACAGCTTTTGTTTTTCAGCAGGCCTTGAAAGAAAATTAAGAAAGTAACAATGGGGCCTTAACTAGTTTTTAAGTTCATGCTTCTAAAAACACCATCTTAAAACCAATTCCATCTAACATAAATTAATTTCCCTATACCTAACTTGCATTTAGGTTATTTACCTCATAAATAAGAAATCCCTTATTAATTATCTGTGGTAATATTTTATGTGTCCAGTCAGAAACATTTACTCCATTCCCTGGAGTACTGATAGGGCTTAGCCATATTAAACTTGATATTATTTTCATATGTTTCAGCAAGTAGTGCCTTTAGACTATGTGGTTTGGCCTCTTCTATACTCCCACATTTTCTTCCAATATGTTGCCAATAAAGATGGCTACAGACAGCAGCAAAATTATACTAAAGAGAGCCATAGTACAATATAGAGCTTCTTACCTTTAAATAATTCAGGTACTGCTGACTGTGAACAAAATTCATAGCCATCTGTCAGCAAGTAAATTTAATTTAGTTAAATGTGGCAATTCCTTCTTACTAGACAGCTGGCCACATAAACCATGCCACCGCACCTTGGAAAATCTCAGCACAAAGACCAGTAAGTGAATGAACATGGAGTTATCCCTATCCAGAACTAAACAATACATACTTTTCAAATTTTAATGTGTATATATTTACATATAAGTACTTAATATATATGTACACTGAACAAAAAATACTTCCTCGTATTTTAGGAGCATATACTTAATGGAAAATACAGTTTAATAATGATGATCTAATTTCCTCTTATATCAATATCTCAAACTGTACACCTCACACATAGCTAGAGCAATAAAAATCTCAAAACCCTATATCTCTCTAAAATTACCTCAACTTTTGAATTTTCCATTCAAAACCAAGTGGTTTTTTTAATAGTACTGTGGAGCCTTCACAAACCTGTTGGTGGAATTGCAGACACAGTAATATCACACCCAGTTCATGTTTTCTTTTGGCAGTTTAACTTAGCAGGAAGAGGATGACCCTCGCTCTGCAGTTACAAGGAGCTGATCAAAACTGTTAGAACCTATGTAAGTCGAACTAGATGGATACAACACAAATATTGACTAAAATAAACATTTATGTATCCTAAAAACCTTTCAAGACATCTTTTAAATTTGCGCCAAGTTTGTTTTCACCCTTGTGTCTTGAAATCTCAGGTCTGCAGAAGCAGAGCAATCTGTACCCAGTGGATGAAACAGGGTACTTTCCTGAATGCATAAAAGGAACGAATGCATAAAATGTACTGAATGCATAAAAGGCACTTAGAGAGCAGAAAATCTGTTGTTACTGATAGCTGAGGAGAAGAGAGACTCCTGTCACTACTGTAAATCATCGTGATCACCTGAGCAACCTCTTCTCTTTAACAATATAATCTTTGTATTTGTACTAAGGGATTTGGTAAGTAACCATGCTTAACCTGAAAAAAATGTCCTTCTTCTAGCAGCTAAAAGCCCTGAAGTTCATAGAATCATAGAATCACAGAATGGTTTGTGTTGGAAAGGACCTCAGATATTAAGTAATTCCAAGCCCCCTGCTATAGGCAGGGACACCTTCCGCTAGACCAGGTTGATAAATGCCCCATCCAACTCGACCTTGAACAGTTCCAGCAACACTTGCAGGGATGGGACAAAGTTTTTGACAAGACTAAAAGTTCTTTTCATTAAATCAGCTTCTGTTTTCACACATAGCCTGATGAATTTCATTACTTATACCACTTGCTTTGAAATAATCTGTAAAATATTCAAAGACAATGGTGTAAGTTTTAACCAGATAATTCTTTATCAGGTGCAGTTAAAGGAAGACACAGACAGATCAGCCTGACAGGCTCTTACATGAAAGTAGCAAAGGAGGGAGGAAAAGAGCACACTGCAATCAGATTTCCTATTTCCTTTGACTTCTCGAGTTAATGTCAATAAGCATCTATGGTTTGCTTTGGCCTTTACAAGGAAATAGATCCTGAACTGAAAAGCAGCATAAAATAGAACATGGTAGGATCATTGTCATTAGGAGGTGTTTTAAGGTGAAAAAACTTTAAGTTGGTAATGCTGACATGTAACAGGTTATTTCTTGTACATGGGTGAATGCCCATGTGGATGAAAGAGAAGTGGCATGACCCCAGCCTGCCAACTGATAAGGGGCAAGAACCACCAACCGTGGGGCTGGTCACACATTCTGCTTCTGCACAGGGACTATTTATATTAGGAAATCAGAGCTTGAATTCTGGAAAGAAGAGCAGGTATGAAAAAGAAGGGCTCCCAAAAAGAGGGAACAGTTTTGGAAAGAAAAAGATGTATAACCTGCAGATCCTGAAGATCAGATTTTTGGTGGAAATCAATGTCATTCAGCACCCAGGACTTTGCCCGGTAACACCCAGAACTGGTGAGTGAACAGTGGCAGAGCAAGAACTGGTATGACTTTCTGCCCATCCTTCCTGGGCTGACCTTCACTCTTCCCTGTGGGGAAGGAAATTCAAGACCTGGGAATAAAGCCCAGAGTAAAGTGAGGACATGAGTATGGGATGAACAAGCAGGGTAAAAGGGGTAGTTCTGCTGGTTCTTAAATAAACACCAGCATGCAGGCCCACTAGGGGCTGTAATTTTACTTTGTTTCACTTGCAACAGAAGAAAAATAATTTCTATAATTTATTCTGGAAATGGCTTTTTATTATCCCAAGAGGGTGTAATTTTTGGTGTATGGTGGAAAAAATCAATTGCAGATATAACTTGTTGAAGATGTGATGCTTTGAGACTGACCCTCTCCATCCTCACTCCTAAATGGCAGATTAATTAAATTAACAGGAAAAGACCTTGGAATAGAAGTGCAGAAGGCCTAAAAAGAACCTTGCACTGAGCTGCTTTTTAAAAATTGTTGTTACACACTCTTTATTTAATGGAAAATTGTTTTGGCTGGCTGTGCTTCAACTGTTTTGGGGAATATGGATTTCTCAGCAGAAAAAAAATCAAGTGCTTCATCATAAAGTCACTTGGTTGCAACCAAAGTTTGCATTGCTTCTGGAGCAACCCCAGGAGCCCCCACAACCCAGAACAGGTCTCTGAGCAGGGTATATACTGCCTGCATGTAGCCACCTAACTCCAGCCATCTCTAAGAGACATCTATTCCATTCCTTTGCTGTGTAGGTAATTAATAACACCAAAGTTAGATACCTAATTAACCTGACACGGACAGCTTGGAAAACTCTGTGTTTCCCTCCTGCCCCTTAGAAACAGTGAGACATGGGTCGCTTTTCCTCACAGACACTGCTGTGCACTGTGACTGAGGTCCAAACCACAGGAACCCCAGCAGAACAAGGAGGGCAGCTTCCCCTTTCCAGTCTGACTCCCATGCACATGCGCCAGTTCAAGAACTAACCCCATCCACAGAACGAGGATATGAAAGGATTTATTTAGCCATCTTGGCCCATCTGTGCTGATTTTTGAGTTTGTGTAGGACATTTAAACATCACAATTGCCTCAAACACTGTCAAGGCCACAGAACAGCAGGAACTTGAGATAAGCAAAGAAGAGAGGAATTGGCAACAGGAAGGTGTTAATTCCAGACTAAGTGGAGCTGAGATTTGGTTAGCACATCCTAGTTAATGCATCCTGACAAAAATTCCCACTGTGGCAAACTGTGGGAAATTAACAAACTGCTTATACACATGCCACTCCACGTTATGGGAACATCTGTGACCACCCTGTGGATACCCTGAACTTGGACCTTGGTGGTACCTCCAGAAGAATGAGTGGTGGTACCCCCACCACCAAGAAGAGCAGCAGAAGAAAGACCAAAGGGATGCCATCTGCATCTACATGTGGTGACATCTTTCTATTTTATCTGTCTCTCCCTAACTCTCTCACCCCTGCCCTCCCTTATTTCCAATTTCTTTCTATCTCTCTACCTTACATTCAGTGTTAAATAAAATCCGTACTACTGACTTCAGCATATGGTCTCCTTTGCACCTTAATTCAGGCAGAGACACCTCTCAATAATCAGATCATAACAGCTTGGGGCATCAGCAGCATGACCCATATAAATATTTTGGCTACAGAAATATACCAAGTGGATACACTTTGTAACTTTACACTTCCTAACACATGCAGGGTATAAAATTAGGATCTGTAACTGCAACTGCTATATGACCAAACCCAGCAAAATTAAATAAGGAAAAAGCGTGTTTTTCTTCAGCATTTACCTATCAAAAGAGGAGAGAACATGAACTGAATTACTTTCTGAGGATAAGAAGCCTTGACAGTCGAGTTTTACCGAGGATAATTCTTTATGCTGTTAAAATAATGTGAATTCTTTCACAGGTAAGTAGAAAAACAGTGGTTCCTTTGTTAAATTATTTTATCAACCTTTTCATTCAATTAATTCCCAGTGTCTTGCAAACATAAGAAAGCAATTGCTACACATGGGTTGTAGCTTGAGAGGCAAAAATTGCTGTGTCCTTCTGTCAGCTATCCAGGTAGCTCAGGGCAGTGTTACACACATCAACAAACAGCTATAAATGTACTTGCCTGCCCACACTCTGTGAAACTAGGCCACAGACTTTTGGAGCCAAGAAAGGTGATTATCATTTAGAAATACTGCCTTTAGAGTATAGAGAACAGAGGAGGTCCAGTGCTTTGTGGAAATTTCACTAGGTAAGAGTATCACATCTGAAAATCCTAGGTAACCCTTTGGAGCTTGCTGAATCTCCTCTCAACACATTGATGGGCAGGTACAGACCTGAGGGACCCCAGTGTTTGCTGGGGATGTTGCTGAAGCCCTTCCTGCAGGAGCAACTCGGGCAAGAAAACCAGCCAATGCTCACAGAAAGCCTGGTGATCCCTGAGGTGACTATATGGAATAGGAAAGGGCTGGAACAGTGTAAGTTTCTCAAAGTCCTGTTTAAGNGGGAGTGGAGGGGAGGAAGGGAAGATAAAATGTATTTATATTCAGCATGCAGCCATGTCTTCGTTGTTGTGCTACTGTGACATTCTCACTAAGGCAGTGTGGTTTGGTTCGATTTAACACACATCATGTGTATCTTTTCCAGGTAAGTCCACTTCATCTTTTTTCTAAATTAGCAAGGGTAAGCCTGTAGGGCATACACAGAAAATCAGTGTGCAACAAAAATGTGTGTACAACCTTCAGTGTAAGACAGAAAATATTTTTCACCAACAACAGAATTCTAGATAAGCCCCTATGGTTTTCCTTAGGGTTTCCTTAGAGGCAGAGGAAATTGTCAAAAAATTTATTAAAAAAACCTCAACAAACCCACCACATTTTAGTCCTTTTTAAGTAGTAACTCCTGAGAGCCTTTTATCTTAAGCTCTTTCAGCTCTCAATATGTAAAGCAAGTCATAGACTTGGAGCATAAATTTCTGTGTGTATACAAGCTCTTGGTATAAAATGCAGATAAGTATTGTTGCAGCTTTATGCCTACACTTGTGTAAAAAAATACCTTTAAACTGCTCTAGCATTCACTAGCCAACTCATATATTAATGTAAGTATACATGAGACTGTGCGTATACTTTTAAAAAAGATTACTTATAACGCTGGCACTGACATAGACGTAGAAAAACTGTATTAGAGATGAGACACTAAATTGAAAGCCTTAAATGTGTTTTTCATTTAGCATTAGAGATGGAAAAATTAATATTCTCAAAGTTCTTGCAGGCATATTTTATGACAGATATGAATAAATTACCTCTGTAGCATTGACTACCAAGAATAAGTAGTTTTATACTAAACCAAAACAAAACCCTCCCCTCCTTTTAGATTAACCTAAGCAACAAGAAAAGCATTTATGCAGCTGCACTGATCTTGAACAGAGCTCGCCTGAGCTGGGGCTTTAACAAATTTAAATTTCAAAACAAAATGCCTAATTTTTGGTAAAAACAAATAAAAAATTTTCAGAATGACATCACTTTCCAAAAGCTTGATATATAAGTCATGCATATCTCTGCAGCGGCCTTTGAAGCAGTGACCAGTCTTGGTAAACATCAGAGGAGCGAGGTAGATGACACATTTTTTCAAATTTTTGAAGCAATTCATGGAAGTTTCATGTCACTGGACATTGCTGTTGCTTTAAGTTGTAAACTAGAAAGTAAATCTATGTGCTGCAAAGCTTCCCTACAGGACAAGAAGAGGATGCCTACTAAGCAAAATATTTCGTGCTTTCAAAGACATTGTGAAGAATGGGCATCAGACTGAAAGGACCTCAGGCCTTGCTCCTCCAGAACAGCATTGTCAATGCTTCCTCATCGTGCTAGATTAGAAATACTTGACTATCTTAGTCCTAACGCTGGACTTATTATGCAGCCAGGCATAAAAAAACAACCAAAACCAACCTGACAGAAAACTAAAAAAAAGTAGTAGCAGCGCTCCTTTGCACTGTAAGGTGTGTAGCTCTGAGCCAAATCAAGGTGCAGCTCAAGCAATCTATTTTTCAGTAAAAATCCCCACGCACAGTTCTATGGGTTCTTATAGAAAGAAAAAAATCAATTATTGACTCTAGCCCAAGATTCCACTCAGTAACTTGTGACGGGAACTCTAACCTGAGACATTGTTATTAAGAAAATGTGGTTATTGCTTTCACAGGTTGCAGATCCCCTGAGAGGAGAAGTTAGATAAAGGGTAGAGAGGTAAAAAAATGAAAAAAAGAAGAAACATCAAGCTTTCAGGATTTTCACTTAGAATTTAGAAGGCATCTGACTGGTATAAATTTATGAAATTGTGCTCGTGATGTTGGGCCTGACATCAGCTGAGGATAGAATATGTGAAAAGGAAAGATGTTTTTCCTGTATTGTGGACTGCTGAAATAGTATTCCCACTGTGTCTATCTGGTTTTGTGACAATATAATGTCCATGTCCTGATGCTGCAGAATAAAAATTGAATGGCTTTTTAACTACAAAATTAATTGGACTTTCATCTCAAAGAGTACATCCTCATTAATACTAAATAGGTTAATTATGATAAAAATATTACCATAAATAATAATTTAACACCTATATAAGTATTGTCATTTTTCATAAAATCCTATGTATAAAGCTTACCTAATCACCATTTGGATTGCCCAGAAAACTCCATGCATAGTAGTCCAAGGTTTGCGCTGTCCTTGTTTTGCACATTGAAAGCTCCTGTTACACTAATTTAGGCTCTAAGGATGTGACCAGCTTTGCCTGTCATAGCCCCCCACCTGGGGATTACACAAGCATTGAGGAGCTCCCACTTTAGGAACTGACTCTAGAGTAAATTCCTTGTCTTTAAGTAAATGCTACAGCTCCAAGTCATGAGTCATGTTCCAATCCTGAATCTAGTCCTAGTCTAACTGTATGAGTGACTTTATGCATCAGAAAAGAATTTTTTGCATGAAGATCAGATGTCTGACACTGTCATCTTACAGCTTATTGGGAAAGGCCAATTGAATTCAGTTATTGGTTTGGATGCCTGGGTGAAATTTTCCATCCATTTATTCCTCATCTTGTCATTCCCTGTGAAAAAATGGCAATTAATTCTTCCAGCCATCGTCTGCCTTGACTATTTGGAACAAAAGCTGAAAGCTGAGAAGGTAATGGGGAGGGATCTAAATGTGTTCCATGCTCATGCTCTTCCCTAAGTATCCTCTTCTGTCTGCTATTACAAGGTGCAGGATTCTGTATACCTTTGGTCTACCTAGCTTTACTTTAAACTGAAAAGGGGTAGGTTTAGATTAGATATCAGGAATAAATTTTTTACTCTGAAGGTGATGAGGCACTGGAACAGGTTGCCCAGAGAAGTTGTGGATGCTCCTTTCCTGGCAGTGTTCAAAGCCAGGTTGGATGGGGCTTTCAGCAACCTGCTAGAGTGAAAGTTGTCCCTGTCCAGTCAGGGGAGTTGGAACTAGACGATCTTTAAGATCACTTCCAACTCAAAAAATTCTATGGTTCTATGATTCTAGAACAAAGATGAATGGCTGAAAAACATAAACAAAATACTGCCTTTACATGCAAGGAAAGAACTGAAGAACAAAAAGGACTTCAAAAATGAGGATTTAGGACCCTGTGCCACCCAGAATAAAAGGAAAACAATCCTGACAGAAATCAGAAATGAATTTTCCTCCTGATTGTGCACAACATATAGCTATTAGTTATAACAACGCAGTTTTCCAGAAGTACATGCACACAAAACCAGCAGGACTGGAGCTCGAGATAACACATGCACAAAATCCATTAGCAATTTGTAAGAGCTGAACCATGCTGACAGACTAATTCCTCTAAACAACAGATCTGGGCTGAGCTGTGAGGCGCTCGGCACAGCCCTTCACCGTGCAGCACTGGCAGGCCTGGCACCACCTGCCACGAGCACCTCTAGAAATGTCAGTAAATAACACCCTTTCTTCTGCTGCTGCTGACAGAGGTGCCCAAAGAGCTCAGGTGGGAACAGGTCCTGTGTGTATTAGAGAGGCATACACCGACATTTAACATGCCAAAGGGCAAGGGAGGCGATGACTACCTCTCTCTTTCCTTCTCTCCGGAGGGAATAATGCTCTCCGTGTGTGGCTTTACCCGCTCTGCAGGGAACAGCTAAGCCTGGAGACAGGTGTCCTCTGCTTCTTGCAGCCAGGATAGCGTGCTGCCCTCCCTGCTCCACACCACGCAGGAGCAGGGAATAACAAGGCTGTGGGGCCAAAGAGTCAAAAATCCTTTTCATGCTTTTGACAGAAACTCAGTGTAATTTTCTGACAAAAAATAACGTGCACTCTAGCCAGCTGAAATATACTGGTAATATCTCTGTAGGTCTGCATTACAGAAATAGCAAAAATTTCCTGTACACATCAGACAATGAGTTTAGCTGAACTGCACCAGTTCCTGGTAATGAATCTGAAGGAAGATCCCTGGATCTCGGAAACTGGGGAAACTGACATAGTGGCCAACAGTTTCAAAATCAAAGCACTTTTTGTGTGCCTTGCTATCAGGCAGTCAAGCTGTGGTAAGAGATTTTGATTTCATGATGTGCCGAGCATGTCTGGAAATCAAGCTCCTCCATGGCACTTCAAGCTGGGCAGTAAGAATCAGAGGGCCCTAAAGTCAACCTAATCACATTTCATGTCAAAATTTCACCTTTTTAACCTGGCTCCTACCTAAATCATACAACTACCACTTGCACTACATACACTGAGACAAGAAAAAGGAATTTAAAATACAGCAGTATAATCTTTCTGCTTTGCTTTATTAACCTCATAAAGTAATACTAATTTTTTACTATTCTCTTATAAAAATCCAAAGGCTTTCTGTTACAAAGAGAACTGGCTTTTCAAATCACAAATTATACTCCAATTAATATGGAATTACTATGTTCTGATAAAATATGTGGTGTGCAATATGTAATAAAAGAGGCTTATTTAAAGGATAAGAGCAATACCATACAATATGTCACAGTATTTTTCATTATTCTAAAAGAGTTGTTTTACCTATTTCTTCAATAGTTAAAGTATATCTTCAGAGACGGACAAAAAGAATGTGACTGCAGTTACACTGTTCTTGTTTGTGCAGGCACATTAATTCATTACTGCTGAATTGTTGGTGACCAATGAATTTGTAACACTACGTATTTGCTTTCAGTAAAGGAAGATTGGAACATTTTGTTTAAGTGCCCTATATGTCCAAGTAATTATTCAAATGCAATGACATTGTAGATGTAGGCTCTGGATACAGAGTCTAACACAGGAACAATGTTTTAAATGCAAAAAACTTATAAAATTGTCTGTACCCTTGATATCACTGTAGCTAAATCTTCAATGAATGATCCAGCCACAGTTCAATACAAAGAGTAAAACAAAGATCTCATCTTTGAGTGCGCGACAGAAAAAGAAAAAAAAGGAACAAAGAAAAAAAGTTCTCACCTGCTTTACAAAGGGATATCCAAACCCTTAATGATATTTCTATCAAATCTTTGAGCTTTTTTCCCAAAATCTTAGATGTGGGTCTGTTTTGTGCAGCTGGGGTACAAAGAAGGAACAGAAGATACAGTTTGGGAGCAGATACATGAGATGTTCTTTCTACCACATGCAACGTAGGATTTGGAAGCAAATGTTTCTAACACCACCAAGAAAAAGCGGTTATACTGAAAGAAAAAGGCAGGCTACATTACATTTCTCATTTTGAATTTTCTTCAGAAAAATTTCCTGTTATTGTCAAATTGCCTGTTTTGGATATTGTTAGTATGAACTTGGAGGGCCAGAAAGATCTTTCATTCTTTTTGTTTTTTTTTTTTTCTCTTTTGATTCAAGACCTCTAAATAAATTAATTCTTCATAAAATGTCGTTAATAACTTTTCAACTTAATAGCACGTTCACTTCATTATTTATTTTAGTTTCAGCTGTATTTTAATTGTGTTTTTGTAGTTTCTTTTGCCTCTCTTTCCCTCTCTTCTGAATAAGACTTTACTTTTATCTCTTAAACATTCATCCAGATTAGGAAAACAGCTTCTCAAGTTTACTCTATTTGCTATTGAAAATATTTGTTTCACTTTTCATTTCAGGGTATACAGAAAAAGTGGGAAATAAACCTCGTACAAAAGAGACATTTCTCTATATTTTCTTACTAAATCCTAAAACAATGTACTATAAGAAGAGTATCTGTGCTTAGCCCAGATTTTTTTTGTCATTTTCTCGCCATTTCAAAACTTTTGGCTGAGGAAAACACTGCCTCATACATGGCAGAGCAAATGAACTGTAATTCTTGTCTAGCAGCTTAAGGATATCTATTTCAGCTACAAAGAATGCAGATCACATTCTGAAGTCCTCAGAATTCAGAGGATAGCAATGGAAATACAAGTAGCAGGCAGGTGTCCACTGTGCAGGTTTTGGAGGAGAGGGTCATAAGTATAAACAGACATGATGTTTAACCTGTGCACAATTGCTGAAGTAGAAAGGGGACTTTTTCCTATGGACTGTATTGGCTTTGTGTGGCAAGGTTTTGGTAACAGGAGCCCTGGAGCTGGGGTTGTCCTGCAGCAGGTGGTGCAGGCCATGGGCAGGCAGCTGTGTCCTGCAGCCCATGGAGGTCCACAGGGGAGCAGAGATCCTCCTGCAGCCCCTGCAGAACCAGAGTAGAAGCATGCCCAAAGGAGGCTGTGATCCTGTGGGAAGCCCATGCTGGAGCAGACTCCTGGCAGGACCTGTGGACCCATGCAGAGAGGAGCTCATGCTGGAGCAGGTCTTCTGGCAGGGCTTGTGACCCTGCAGGAGACCCATGCTGGAGCAGGTTTTCTGGCAGGGCTTGTGACCCTGGAGGAGACCCATGCTGGAGCAGCTGGTTCCTGAAGGACTGCACTCCATGGAAGGGACCCATGCTGGAGCAGTTCATTGGGATTTATGTTCACAGCTTCACTTAGGTTCTCTATTTTGAGAACTATTTTGTTTCAGTAATATATTTACATCCTAATAAACCAACCTTTAATAATTAGAAGCATTTAGGTGGGTTTGGTTGGCTCACTTTAGAAAAGCAGTAGTTTCATGCCATATGAAGACCTGACTCCTGGCCCCTTTAAACAAACAACCAACCTCAGTCCACCTCCAGGGACACAGATACATACTAAAGAGGGGCTTGTGGTTTGTTTTAGAACAAAAGTGAAATTGAATGGAATATGTTGCCTAGGCAACAAAACATCTGAGCAGAGGTAAATTATAGAAAAAGCTGGCCAGCAGGGAATGAGTCTGGTGACCATGTCAGAGAAAGAAGCAAGACTTCCCCTGTAATAGAAAGAAAATAAAACAGAATATTCCAGAACTGAGTAAACATTTTAGAAAAAAAAAACCCCTGCTTATTTTAGCTAGAGGTAAAAAGGTACAAAAATTACTTTACCACGTTGTTTTACAGCTTGGTCTATAGTGGTGTGAGGCTACTTTTGAAGGACAATCTTCCCCGTGTTTGTTTTCATCAACTTGCAATCCTTTCAGGATACTCACCAGTGCTATGCACAGCTTCTAATAAAGAGGGAGAGGTGTGCAGAAATAGAATAATCTAATTTTTTTTTTATTGTGTTCCTGATAAAGTCAATGTCAAAGTTCACACTGACTTTAATTAGGTGAAGAGATCAGTACTTTAAGACCAAATTCAAAGTCACTAAGCTCTGGGGAAGGCTTACATTTAGGAAGGCTGGCTCTGCCAGTATTAATTTAGGCCATGGCTGAGAATAAGTTTCTTCCTGTAATACGCTTTTATAATATCAAGAGGGGTTAAATTAACACTACTTTCAACTTCTGAATATTTTCTAACTTCATACCTTTCAAATGAGTCCAGAAAGGCAGTTTTAAAACAACAACAACAAAGCATCTCATTATGGAGTAAAAAAGGAGTTTCTATGACTAAGAAATGAAAAGATTTCATACATCAACTCCCTTGCACATATAATGAGACCAGAGAAAATAAAACGACAAAATTTATTTTATCTTGGCATTGAAGCTAAAGAACTATTTGAATAGAGGAGTGATGACATATTTAGTGTCACATCTGTTTATCTGCATGTGGTAATCTAAGGGGCCTGTCAGTGCTGTGTGTCAAGACTTTAGACGTGTGTGCTCGTGGGTGTGTGGGCGAGACCTGTGTATATATACAACAGAAATGATAAGAGAAACAAAAGGAGAGAATCGAAGGGCTTCAGATACGCAACATGGATAATGTGATTGACAAAGAATAAGACAAACAAAGGGTAGAGAAATCAAATTGACATCGTTTTTCTATTTACCACCTTCAAAAATAACCCATTTTCATGTGAGAATGAGATTAGAAATGGAGACAGATAAAAAACCAGCCTGTCAGTTAATGGCATAGCCAGGTAAGTTAAAACCTTATGAATTTTAATAACTGTGTTGGCCCTGTACAAATTCTTTTTAAGATAGTGACAAACTTTCTGAAAGGAAATAAGATGACATTTTTCATACTGATTATCTTGCTTAGAATTAGGTATATGCCAATCCTCCCCTTCCTCACTACACTCCCCACTTCCCCAGAGCCCCACTCAAAACAAACTGAAATCTGGAATTATTCTGCATATAAAGAATATTCATTATTAGCAGGTAGGCAGAGATTACAGATGATTCTTTTGTCCTTTATGTCCACTGATGGTACTTGTTAGGCTAGAGAGACCATTTTGAGGTGGTGTACAATGAGGCAGCTGAAAGGCTGTTAGTCACACTGAGCTCTTCAGCTGAATTTTTTGCAACAGTAGTATGGAAGAAAAATTGGTGCTGTGTCAGCTCACTAAATGTAAATCACACCGAAAGAAGGAAAATGTTGTTATAATGCAGCCCTTGGGAATAGAGAAGGTCAGAGATGAAGCAAAAAGAAATTCTAACAAGTATGTGATGAGCAAAGTTTTGAATCTTACACAACCTAAATCTGGCCTCCCTTATAAGTAACTCCTTCTGTCATGTGTCATTCTTGGAGAATCTATCTGGCTTGACTTTGCAGTCAGCAAGGACATTTACTTATTGAGGAGCCTCTTTTTTTTGCCCATGTCTCACTTTTCTGAGAGAGGACTTCGGCTTGGGAAAGGTGAGGAAGAAGGGGTTGATGGACAAGAGCAAAATCATGAAGGTTTGGCTTTTTTTTTTTTTTTTTTAATTTGGCAGATGGTATCTTTGTGAAAGAATTTGCCTCTTACTTTTTGACCCAATGACAGAAAACTAAATGGATTCCTTTGCCACTTCCAATCCTACATGTCCCCTATTCAGCAAAGCAACCAAGTGTCAAAATCTGGATACTAAACTCAGCTCAAATCTTGTCAATTCAGTGTAGGACTTATACTGAGCCAGAACTCCCCATATCTGCCTGAACATGACATAACTAAAGAAATACTAAAAACTAGATGGAATAAATATTCCTAAAAAGCAGTTCTCTAAGTATCTACTTTATTGTTTATGAATGTTATGTCTTTCTTAAGGTCTTGACCTCATTAGGAAACCTGTTTTCAAGGAGATGCATGTGGATAAAGGATATTGAATGAAGTGATTGTAAATACATTATTCATTTCTAGTCATTACTGATGACCTTATGTGTAACTTGTGAGTGACAGAGCATAGCACAGCTATGAATGATTGTTGTGAGGTCATCAATCAAGGGCAGAAATTAATTCTGCATCTACAAGTGCCTCATTGCAAATCTTGTGTAGTATAACCATGTTCTTTCAATATTTATGATTTTTGTAATTCAGTATGTTTTAAAATTTAAGTATACTGCCTTGAACAATAGAAGAAAAAAATATATCAACAGTTTTTTATCTAAAAATGTCCTTTTTTACCTGGAACCCTGAGACATCAGAGTATTGCTGGGCTTTTCTGGGAAGGGACGGATCATGCCCATAGCAAGTTGTATTTATGTTAATAGGAGCTGTGTCATTGAATTTTCAATAAGGACAGTGTCTCTGAATTTAGAGTAATCCATGTATTTGGAAACAGCTTTTCAAAACAAGTTTATGAAAAGATTATTTTATTTTTAATTTCCATAGGAAACACTATTAAAGAATTAAAATTATTATAGAATTTGATAATTTTAGTATAGTAACATACAACATAATAGATTAACTTAAATACTTTCACAGTGCACAACAGCAGTAAATTAACTCCCTATTAAGAAGTATGTGTGTATCTCTTGTGTATTAAGAAAAAACTGCTCTGGTATTAATGATGAATTCATAATGGAAGAAACACTTTTGCCCTCAAAAACCACCTCAACCACAGATGAGGATTTGTGTGTATTTATTCAGAGAAGTTATTCAAAATAAAAAAAAAAAAGCTCAATTGATTAGATAAATAGGTAGAGAGAGAGATGGATAAATAGAAAGAAACATTCAAAATTAATGCAATTAATTATCACTATGGAAGCAAGTTGAATCCCCTGCAAATAGAAAGACTTTTTAAATGTAATTTAGATTACCTAAAATAAGATATACTGCTAAGCATGCAGAATTAGACTATTTCAATCAAGCTGCACAAATATGAATATTCTAGGTAAGAATTAATATAGCTTATGGCAACATATTGAAGCCTAGTTCTGACTGAAAATGTTTGTGGAGCATCCAATACAAATCCACTTATCAAGCAAAAGTATTTTCAATATATTTTACTGAGAGTCTTCCTAAAGACAAGCTTCCAACTAAACTGTATTTTGATCAAGTTTTCCTTAAAATGCAATTGATGTCCTCTATAATCTAGACTCATCTGGATAGTACGTAAGAAGGCTTAAATGTCCAGCCTGTTGATAGTCTGGCTTCCAGACTGAAGCATTGTGCAGATCTTTCTTCTGAAGGTGTTCTTCTAATGCCGTAGTGGAACTCATACACATCGCAGGGTATTTTTCAACTGAAGCTACAGATTTAAGAGGGTCATAACACCCTGCACAGATTTCAAGTAAGGAAATCCTGTGTCAAGCAAAACTCAGACCCTCTGAGGCTTTATGAGGAAACTTGCAATTGAGAACAGCTTAACAAAAGACTTTTCAAATGAACTTAAACCAAATAATGTAGAGACAGGAAAGCATTTCACTTTCAAACTGGTAGCTGTGCAAAGAAGGGCCCATCTGAAACGAGAGCTTGTTAGGAGACAAACACTCCAAAAATTGTAGCTAGAGACAATACTCAGCCACGCACTAGTGAAAAGAAGCTGCTGCACACCAAGCACCTTGGCTTAGCAGCTGTAGGTCCAGCTGACTGCACTTCAGTGCCAAGAGCAAACTACCCCCAAATTCCTACAGGACCAAAGTTAGACACATAATGAATCCTTAATGGGATTATTAACAAAACATAACAGTTTGGCCTTAAAACCTGACATTTTTATTGATAAACCAAAATGCATCAAGTAATAAATAGGAAAAAAACCCCTAGGAAAACTCATGGCAGTATTTCAGCACTGAAAGGGCAGCTACTAAGAGGACAGAAGCACTCTCTTCCTTCACAGGGAGTCAGTCACAGGGAGCAGACAAAGGGCAACAGGTACAAGTTGCATGAAGAGAGGTTTCATCTTGGTTTAAGAAATAAAATTTTTATGAGAACAATAACCTGCTGGAACAACATCCCCAGGAACATGGTGGAGCCCCCATCAGGAGGCTTTCAAGATGCAATTGGACAGGGTGCCAGACAAGCTCGTCATGGCTCCCTTTCCCACAAAATGTTGGACTAGATCTTTTAAGGTCCCTCCAACCTGAGCTGAACCATTTTATGACTCTATCACTATCTCAGCTCGTGAGACAGAACTTTTTCAACCAATTTTCATCAACACTTAAGAACACACCATAATTCCCCAATGTTTGTGGCTTTTCAGGAAACTATGTAATAAACAATATTATAACCATAATTGAGATTAAATACTGATCAAAACCCCACTTCCTCTCTCTCTGTGTTGTCTGTGGGAAGGAGAGAGGGGTTGGGGGAAAGAAAGGTGTTTTTAAGGACCTATTTTACTTCTCATTATCCTGCTCTGAGTTTGTTAGTAATAAATTCACTTAATATCTTTGAGTTGACACTGTCCTTAACTCATGAACCCTTCATTAAATTTTCTCTCCTCTGTCTAGCTGCGGAGGGGAGTGAGCAAGAGTCTTTCTTGGATGCTTGGCATTTGGCCAGCATCAAACCTCAACAGTAGACCATTTTATGGTTCTATGACTCTAGCAGTACATTAAAAATCGTAAGAAATTCAACAACAGATGATGAGATCTCATGCGAGATACACTTAGGCAAAACAAGCAGTCATTTTAAATCTCATTCTTTTCCAAAGAAGAATCTAAAAGAAATTACAAAGCAAATCAAAGACTGGGCAAATACTTGGATTGGACTACTCGGTGGGAAATAACTACAGTAGCAGCATGTAAAACTGATTCTCTTCCCACAGAAGTTTGTGCAAGATTCTATCCAAAATCAACTTTAAATTTAAAAAAATCATTACGAACTTTCTTTACCTGATTCCTGCACAAATTCCCTGTAACATCATTGGGATCACCCTTCTCTGCCCTGCTGCAAGTAGCTAGAATGATTTAGATAGCTCCATTTCCCAATTAGGATTGTGATTGGGCTTGTAGTAACCAGAGATGCCTGGAAATCTTTCATTAGCACATTGTTAGTTCTCCATATATGTTTTCACATGAAAAAGAAAAAAATTAATGTTGCCAAAAAGTCATATTTCAAAGTAGGGAAAAAAAGTCACCCTGAAATAGCAAAATTCCCTGTAAAAGAAAAGCACGGCTGTAACAGTGAGCAAGAATACTTACCAAAACACCCTGCTCATTTGTAGGTCTTTTCTTATCTCCTCTTAAATGCTTTCTTCCTTTCTTTTTTTTTTTTTTAAGATCAATACATAGAGTGATCTCTATACCTATTGGATTTCATTTGGAAAAGTTGTTTTGTTTCTCTGTATTTACAGAGAGCCCAGCATCCATTCAAATTCAAATCTTGGCACAACTTATTATCAACTAGCAAATGCGTATTGTACTGCATCTCTCAATAGACTGACTTTTCAGTGTCAATTCAAAGTGGAGACTGTGGCCTTTCCTTACTGAAACCCCAATGGGAAAAATCTTTTCTTTATATGCCGCTGTAACAGCTGCAGCAACAGCAGCAGTGAAGATGTGCATTCATTCATACTCCACCCTCAAAACTTTGAGATTTCAATTGTTCAGAAGCGTCACAGAATGTTCTTGTGTTTGGATTAATCTGTGGAGACCATCTCTGTTGACAAAAAGCAATCTCTTCTTGAAATCCAGAGGGTAACACAACAAAAAGAGTAAACAAACAAACAAATTGAAAATAGAACAAAGAGAGGGAAAGGTATAAACTTCTGGAGCTAAATATGGCATTACACCAAAGGACTAAGAGTTTCAACATGAAATAGATCTACAGAGTGACACAGAAATTGTTTTTTTTAGCAATGCCCTCCCCTTTTTAGGTTGAATATACTTTCTGGAAAATAAACCCCTCTTCCTATGCTTTTGCTTCCTAGCCTTTTGCTTCTACATTGTCCAATTAGCATTTAAACCAAAACAGGTCAGGCCTATATATAACAAATATATCTCAATGTATAATGAACATGTACTCAAAGTATATATACACAGTTTTCTCATAGTCTTGGAAAATATAAATAAGGGCCAAGAACAAAATATATATAGTCAGATGTTCAAATTGAATAACACCTATACCTCCACAAAATTCAGTATGAGACAAGATGGGGAACTGGTCTGGTTTCTCAGGGTTCAGTAGAAACCGAAGGTAGGAGTAGTGAGGGGAATTCATTACAGCAGTTACTATGACTACATCTGAGTTATGGGTGTTGTGCATAATATTACTTAGCTCTTAATATTTTCTCTTGTTAAAAAATGAAATAAAAACCCCAAATACCCCAAAACCCAAACTCATAAGCAAATCCACCCACCCCCACCCACCCCCAAACAACAAAAACAGGAACACATTACTTGTTCTAGTACAAAAGCATCCAAAGTTTCAAGAATTACTAAAGTCCCGTCCTATCTTTTTCTGGTATCCTCATTTGAGGAAGATGTCACACCATCTCCTTTGGATGCAAATAGCTTCCTGAGTTTTTTCATTTTCTGCACTGAAAATCTTAATCAGCAGGGGTAGAAAGTACAACTAATCCAGGGGACTCGCACACAACCTTTCTCAGACTTATAACTGAATCTCCAGATGAAAACTGTGGGGGTAAAAGCCTTCTTTCACTTGTTTGGAAAGCTGAGCAAATTGCTCAGAGTGCGAGCTTCATTTGGAAGTCAGTAGTCTGTGTAAGACAGTGGTGGCCATGACTTTGTACAGCTACTGAATATGTTGACATACAAAATTGAGACTATGAAGTTCAAGACTAATGCCTTTTACCTGTCACACTTCTGCCTAATAGGAGTATTCTAGACTATTGACTGCTTTTTACGGCATGCTTCAAATAATACTATAAAAATGGTCCCAAGCATTCCTGTTTTCATGCAAACTTTGTGAATTTTGTCTTCTATATGCACAAAAGGGCTGTTGATAGTAAAATGGACAGTATTAAAGCACCTTGATACACTTCTAAACTGAATATTTACTTATTTGACAAAGAGAAAGGTAGAAAAACAAACATTACCCTTACAAAACATGATACACTGATTACACACCAAGACACACGATTAGAATCCAGGTATTCTGCTGTTTAGTGTTTTGCTCCTAACCAACAGTCCCCCCTATCCCTCTCCAAGATTCACTGCATTTTTAGTATAATGTAATCATCCCAAAGTACTCATACAATTAGAGACTTTTAACTTCATTATTACTGATGGAATTTGGACTAATTAATAATTCCCAAAAGAACACTTAGCATAATCTACATTTTGACAATAGGGCATGAAAATTAAAAGAACAAATGTATGCACATTTCTAACTGCCTTTGAATTATGATGGTGGCATGAATAATTTGTTATATTCATTGCTCAGCATTTATGGAAACTGCTCATAGAGCAAGACAAACATAATTAAAATTAATGAAACCTAAAGAATACACAGAGGATCAGAAGTCAATGTCAACTGTATTTGCTATTTACAGACAACTCTGAAGCTGAAGGTTTGCATTTGAGTTTTATGTGATTGATAGTTGACTGGTGTATGATTAATTGCCAGATTTCTTATTTTACTGCTACTGAAATTCTAGTAAGAGGTTACCAAAATGAAAGCAATTATTTATGAAACAATTTAGTGGTAACTTTCTCATGTAGTCCCAAGTAGTTCTTGGAGTGATGGAACTTCTAAAACTTTAATATCTTGCAATGAAATTCTCCTGACCATTCTGACTGTGTGTTTCACTTTTAGTTAAAAGCAGAAGCGTTTGCACATATCTAATACACGATCATTGTAGCTGTATGTTTCTTATGTGGTCTCTAATATCAACTTTGGTCCCTATCTTAGATATTTCAAAGGTTTCTAAATTACATTCTGTAACTTCAATAAATTCTTCGGATAGGCTTTGAGTCCCAAGCTTAGAGCAATAAGCTTTAAACTTGTGCCTTGCCTGTTGTTGGGAAGTAGAAGGCTGTCATCCAAGAGTTTGCATCCCAGTAGTGTTTCCTCAGGCTATAATGTGTATCATAGGGCTTTGATTTCACTTGAATTAATTTTTTTCCAAGGACTGGCTTGTCAGGTGCTATGGAAACCTTATACTGTTTACAGCCAAGGCTGAAAAATGTTAGTTGCAAACAATGCACTGTAAGATTCAAATAGAATTATGCAGTAGAACTATGTCAAATCACTTTAACTGAAGATATAGACTGAATTCATCACTAGAGGCAAGGAATCAAGGCTACTGGAGTTTCACTACCTAGCTTGACTGTCCTTTGCTTTTGTAGTGGTTCTGCTCGGCCTGGTTTTAGGTAGCAGGAGGGCCACAAAGACGGCTCCTGTGAGGAAGCTGCTGGAAGCTTCCGCCATGCCCAGCAGAGCCAATCCCTGATGGCTCTGAAGATGGACATGCTGCTGGCCAGAACTGGGCCAACGAAAGAGGTTGGTAATGCGTCTGTGATGACTTATTTAAGAAGAAAATCAAAACAAAGTCACTCAGTTTTTTGCTTCTAGTCAGAGAAGAGAAGGAGGTGAGAACATGTGAGGGGAAACAAGATGGCGACACCAAGGTCAGAGAAGAAGGAGGGTAGGAGGTGCTCCAGGTGCCACAGTTGAGACTTCTCTGCAGGCCGTGGTGAGGACCAGGGTGAAGGAGCTGTGCCCCTGCAGCCCCTGGGGATCCACGGGGGATGCAGAGATCCACC
>VZRO01001073.1:245585-284353 GCA_013397915.1 Daphoenositta chrysoptera | reverse complement strand
CACCTTGCAGCAGTTTTGGGAGGACTGTGTGCCCATGGGAGGGACCCACCTTGCAGCAGTTTTGGGAGGACTGTGTGCCCGTGGGAGGGACCCACCTTGCAGCAGGTGTGGTGTGGCTGCTGCTCCTGAGAGTGGACCCACGCCGGGGAGGCCCACGGAGAACTGTCTCCCGTGGGAGGGACCCCACGGCCTCACAGGGGAAGGACTCCTCTCCCAGAGCAGTGGTAGGGAAGGAGGGAGGGGCTGGGGGTTGGAAGGTGTTCTAAGAGCTTATTTTACTTCTCTCTATCCTCCTCTGATTCTGTTAGCAAGAAATTCGCTTCACAACTTGAGTTGAGCCTGTTTTGCCCTTGAAGTGTTTCTCCCCGTCCTTATCTCACTCATTAAGCATTTGATAATTTTTTTTCCTTTTCCCTCCTCTGCCCAGCTGTGGCAGAGGAGGGTGAGCGAGTGGCTCTCATGGGTGCCTGGCGCTGGGCCAGTGTCAAACCACGACAGCTTTATAGATACCTACTGTCTGGAGAAGCAATTGAGCTGTTACCTAAAACACACCTCAGTGAACAGAAGAAATATTTGGCTGATGTGAAATGGTTTACCTCTCTCCTCTTTTTTAACTATGTTTTCCTTAACTAACATCTGGATAAAGATGAACAGGGTTCTATAGAACATCTAACCCAGGAAGTGTTTAACTGTACATTCCTCCGCACAAAGCATGTCCAGGTAACTTTTCAGCTTGTGTGAAGAGTTATGGCTACTCATTGATATTTCAGGGGCTGTTACCCAGCAGACCTATGTTGCTTTATGCCACATCAAGAGCTTAAACTATGATCCTTTATTAATTCAAACCTTTTGTTGCAACTTCAAAGAGCTAATGACGTTGCAATAAACAGACAATATATTTGCAATTTTAACTGCCAACAGAGGCTTCTAAAATAATGACTTTTGAATAGTTTTCATCTTGTTTCCCACTCAAACTTCTGGTTTCTTTGTATGAAATAACAGAAGAAAAATCAAACATTGTTTTCCTCAGCTGACCTTAGTAACCAAGCAGCAGACTAAGAGTGTTACATATCTTGTGTGCTTCTTGGCTGATAAAACCCACCAAACTGTAGTACATCATATTAGCTGCCAAATTAAGATGATATGCTCACCCTCCCAGTCCTGTTCATTGGTGGTGGAGGTCACTAATTCAATGACATCTTGTCTACTTTGAACTGTTTTCTGGGATGGGCACTTGTTTTTTGGACTCCCTGTGGTTTGAATGCATCACACTGAGCCTAACTCATGCCTCACCTGAATTAGATTAGCCCTGCATGATGCCAAGCCAACAAGTCGTTTCCTATTTTCACCACTATGTAGTAGAAACTGCAACTAAAATGGTGAGTACCTCCACCAGGGACTTTGGAAGTTTAGCTGATCTGGGTGTGAGTGATAATGTTCTAAGTGGAAATAGTTACAAGAGGCTTAAAGGACCCCAAACTTCAATTTTACATTAACTTGGATTCAGTTCACATACTGCATATGAAGAATGCAGAGAGAGAGAGAATTTATTTTGAAAGATAAATATACATACGAATATATACATAGAAAAATAACTAACCAGTGATAAGCAAAACTTTGGGAGATAAAAAGCAAGGATGCAACGAAGGAACTATATCACTATAGCAGAGCTTTTGTTTTTTATCTCCTGTTTTTTAAAGTTCTCATCTGGGATGTCCTTTTCAGACTGTTTCGTCTCTCGGCATATATGTATGGCAGAATTTTATATAGCTGTGCAAAAGAATTACGAAGTCAGAAAAAGTGACTCCAAAAATAATCCACAAGTGCCTCCAAAAAAAGATTATCTTCCCATTTAGGAAATGAGTGCATTAAGAATCATTTAAACTATGGCCTATTATTAAATTCGACTTTCATCTGAAGGGCTTGATTACTCTAGTTGGCAACTTTTGAAATTACAATCCCGTGTACAAAATTGCATTTGCAGAAGACTTGCTCTTTTATTTTTGAATACTTCCTTCCCCAAGGCTGAGTACAAATCAAACGTGCTTTTCACCCAAAATCTACCTTTTTTTTTTTTTTTTTTTTTTTAATGTGTAAGCATAAAGCAGCAGTGTATGCAGATAAATCCAGAAGCTGCACACATAGCCTTCTCAACTTTGGCTCACAAGTACAGGCAAGTAACATATATTGATCTACATAACATTGTACTTCTCTGGGTTGTTAGCTGCCACTTCTTTCTTGAACTGTCACAGAATTATCACATCAAACTCTATGAGAAAGAGACTTACTTTTATTGAAGGATGGTTCAAAACCAGCTGGCATGCAGTCCTATGAGACCTGTGATATTCATGGCAAGTATCATTCTCAACATGACTGGAAATGTAAGTACAACTTCAATCAACTGTGCACCCGGATGTGCTGTAGATGTAATAATGAGATCACCATAGTCCAAGTCACTGAATAAATAGAGGTAATTTCTGTGATTCTACAGTTCCATACAATCCATTTATTGCTTGCAAATTTATGTAGCCTTGACTTATATTGTCAATTATTATTTTGCTTAATTGCCCAATGTAAAGGACTGTCTTCATCTGGCTACCAGAGCATTCATAGATAACACCATGATGTTTCGTCCTAATGAATGGTGAAGCTGTGCAATTCTAGATTTCAGTGAAATGGAAATTATCTTCTGGAAGCTGCTTTGCCTCATTTTCGTAAGCCAGTGAAGAGACTAATTGCTCTATCTTATTAACTGTATACCTTCACAAATGATTTTGTAAGCCCTCATGTTGACAAGCTTGCTTTTCAAACTGGTTTCCCTGCAGTACTACTCATCCTGTACAACATTATCTCCTTCATCCCACCAGAAATCCTACGATTCTGAGTACAGCTCCTGACTGATGATAGTTCCTGCTGGAAAAACAAATCGAAACAAAAATCTTAACAAAAATGAAGCACTGAAAGTCTTCTAGATTCATAAATATTCAGCACATTTAAAAAGAAAAAAAGTTAATTCTGTCACTATTTCTCTAAAAGTTTTTAAATAGAAATAAATACCAGAGAGAAGGAGGGGAGTGGGGGGAGAGGAGGGGACAGATGAAGAATGGAGATTATGGGTGGGAAGAGAAAGGCAAAAAGAGAAAGAAAAGTTCTGCAGATAAAACTTGATGCAATGCTCTGCTTCTTGAGCTGGGGTTCTCTGATCCTCTGCTTGTTTTAAAATGCTTTGTCAGAGCCAATATTACTGTGCTCATTAGAATGGCATTTTGTTTGTTAGTGATTTAGATGTTGTGCCAAAATGCCAACATACACAGAGGGAGCAGCATTCAGGCAGTACTTCTCTTGACAAAGCGGTCACAGATAGATGCTTTTCTTGATGTTTTACTGTCAATCAATATAATGAATGAGCTAACCATCACTGGTTTCTGGAGTAAGCCTTAATGCATATTAAGACACTTACACAAGTACAAAGAGGACACTTAGTTCTGAATTAGGTCATTCGTCTTGTTTTTAAAAGTATTTTGGGGAAAAAAAAAAGTAATTTCATTGCCTACAGATGCAGAGATGCTTGAAACAGAGTACCTGTTGTTATAAGTGCATGTATAAATTAGGAGTGATCTGCGCTGAGGTTGTTACTTATTGAGCTACTAAAAAAGAGCCTAACTGCTGCAGAGGCAATGCATTACCCACAACAGAGCTGAATATGGGATTCTCTGCTTTGCTAAACTCATTCCCTCTACTGCCTCACCCTGTGCAGACTGCCTCTCAGAACTTACACCACAAAATGTGTGGTTTGTTCACATGTATTGAACCTCCTGCAGCAGGAGAGTGACCAGCAATTTTTGTGGTGCTCAGAGTAGAAAAATATTTCAGTGGAGAGGTATACTTCTGTAACCAAGACACTGAACATTTCCACTGAACATTCCACGGTGTTTTTGTCAAAGGAGGACTCCCAGGTGTTTCCCCAGGTCAAGACTTTTTGCCTGTGATGGTAGCTGGTGAGTGATCCCTCCGTCGTATGTCAAGCTTTCCTCCCCCTCTCTAGTTGAGTAATGAAGACAGCAGCTTTGGTGGGCACCTGGCATCCAGCTAGGATCAACCTACCACAGGAGTATAAAATTGAAATTAAAATACTGCAACAGTGCTTTTTGCCTATTAAATTTTGATCTATAGGTCAAATAATGAGACCTCTGTAGGTGGAAATAGATGACACTGCTCAGGATTCAGTACAAAATACAAGCGCAGAAAGAAAAATCAGCAAAGACTTCAAAATCTTTCTGCACATTTGCGTTGTTTCTTTTCTGTGGTTTGTTTTGGTTTGGTTTTTTCCCCCCAAAAAATGTAGTTTCCTGTGACACTCCAATACTTCCAAAATGAAAATAACTGTTTAATTGAAGAGCCAAAATCTGACCAGAGTCCTGAGCAATCTGCTCTAGCTGACACTACCTGAATAGAGAAAGCAAGGTGGGCCAGATGATTTCCAGAGCTCTTTTCCAACCCCAGTGATTCTGCAAGTCTATGAATCTAATTTCTATTTTTGCAACAAGTGCTGAAGAAGCAATCCAATAAAGGCTACTTGCTCCAGTCTGTCACACCAGCCAAAGAAGGATGTCATTAGATCTTGTTCCATGCAGCTAGACTCCATGTTCTTTACAGAGAAACCAGGAATAACTAGCAGCAGTTTGGCTGCAGGCTATCACACCAATGAGTCTTAAACGTAAAACTGTGACAGCAAGCAAATACAATGTATATAGGATTTGGAATCCTAATGTGTCCATATGTGAACTTCAAGAATTAGTTTACAACCTCAAATTTCCTCTTGAAGTGCTCTGTCAAGTTTTAACGGATTTTTCATTTCTGGGTGTTGTGAAGTACTGGGAAGAAATGAAAAAATTTGCCAAACACACAGAATTTTCCTTTGAAGAGGATTATGTTGCCTCTAAATATTCTCACTTATGAAGGATATTCTTGCAACTGTTGCTAGCAAAAGAAGGCTAGATTTTCCTGTATCACTCCAACTTACCCAATGCCAGACCCCATGATGATGCAAGTTCAGCATTTCCAGGTGAGCTAGCTATGAAAAAGATATGATGTGAGATCAGGATGCTCTATGAGAAACTTTGGCTTACTCAGGCAGTCAACAGAATTTAAATTTTTCACATAAGCCATTTTTCCCACCTTTATAAGCAATAAAGGACTTTAAATGCTTTAATTATTTAAATTTGCATCATATGATAACAGTGATAAACTCAATCTCTCCTTAGAAAATGTGTACTGCAACAGTAAATCCAGAATGTTACCAAGCATTAATCACTTAACAGTAGAATATATAATGTTCTTTAACTAATGGCTTTTTTTCCTCAATTTTATGCTACATCTTATCATTGCAGTATGCAGTATCATTACAGTATTTAACTTCAGAACCAAAAACTATGAATATTAATTAATTAGTATATAATAAGATTATTAAGAAATCAAAAGTTCTAATCATTAATCAAGTTTTTAAATTATTTAAATGTCAAAGGATACACAAAAGATAATAACTTGAAGAGAGTCATAATTTAAGAAATAATTCTTATTTTGTGGAAATGGGAAACTAAATGCTCAGGCTATAAAAATATTGCTTGACAAAGTTGAGGCTTTTTTTACTCTGATGATATTCATGAGAGAAGTTTATTAAAAAGTGAATCTGTATGGATGTGTGTGCATATGTGAAAGAGGAATATTGAGTAAAATAATCAGTGCCTAGGGAAAGGTATTTGATTAATTAACATACAAGCAATTAAAATAAATAGTCTAAATTGTTTCGTATTTCTGACTTAAAAGCTAGTGTTTGATTAGACTGTCATGGAAACTGTCGTATGTGGTCTGATAAGTACTTAAAAATGACTTGCTTTAAGAATACATAGTCTCTACACAATAAAAAAAATCATGGCACCAGAGGAGGGAATTAGAGATAATTATCTCATTTTTTGATGAGACTGAATTGAAGTATTAGACATTAAGTTTTCCTGAAAATAAGTCGTGACTACTTGATTTTAAATTCACATAGCTAACATTATTATTACCGGCATCCAGTCTCACACTGATTACTCTAATTAAATGACTTACTGCCAAAGTTAATTTCTGGAGATTCTGCTAAATGAGAACCTTGAATTTTGGCTCATTTTCTGTTGCCAACTATGCAAAACTTATATATTTGACCTGTTGCCCTCCCATCACATACCTGTTACAGACATAATACTCTCTCAAAAGTAGATTTTCTGCTATGCACGTACTGGCTCTGGGGTCAGTGTGTGATAAAAGGGGCACTGACATGTAAATAGATACTGAAGGAAAGGCAGTCTGCCTACAGCCAGAGTCAGTCCACTCCACTAAAGGCCTTACCAAATCCATGCAAAGTGTTTGGAGCTCAGTCCTGATGTTATACTTTTAGTAGTGGAATGGGGAGGGAGACCAAGGACAATTGCATGATTTTGAGTTCAAAAGCAGCATCCAAGTGCTAAGTGGTTGGGAATGGCAGGCCTCGGACAACCCTGGCACTCCTCCTCCAGTTTGACACAGACAAGCCAGTTAAAAGAATAATTCTCACTTGCTCCCAGGCAGCTGCAGAAGGAGAACGAGCTCCACTCGCTCCTGTTGCATGCAGTACTGACTGCCACAGCAGGGCTCAGCTGCAGCAGTGTCAGGAAAAAGGGCACTACACCCTAAGGAGAGACTGAATCCTTTGCTATGGTAGTAGCACCAGGGACCCCAGCCCAGATCAAGTAAAGCCTAATCTGCTAGGTGGACAAACTCTAGCCTGGCTGGACTGAGGCAGAAGTCCATCTTGCAGAAGGAAAGCACACCTATCCTCAGCAGAGCTGAGCGTGCTCGCCCCAATGGCACAGCAATGCTCCCGATGAAGACAGCTGCACAGTGCCACAACCACCTACTGCAGCTCTCCAGGGAGTGAGGAAAGGGGAAAAGGAGCCTTAGAGGGCGGTAGGCTTATAGGAATAGGATGAATTCCTTCAAACTAGCATATGTTTATTGACAGATTTCAAGCACGAAATCACACTTCTGTGTCGTGCTCTGCAAAGGTGGGGGCAATTGCCTACTAAGCAGGGAAGAAATAATGCTACAAGATGTACAAGTGCCAGCACAAGCAACAGGGTATAATGTTCCAAGCACAATAGGGTGTTGATCAGCAGCAAGACCAGGATGCAAAACAGGACTTGCTGGACTTGAATATTCTCCATTAAACCAATTTCTCCACTGAACTTTACTGTCTTACAGTCAACTCTATCTCAATCATATGTCAGAAGACCTCAAAACTGAGCAAGTACTGTCACTGCCCTGCTGAGTGAAAATGAAGAAGTAATTTCTTTTATGTTCTTCCTTAGCTTCACAGCCTGTGGTATTGGCTAAATGTGCCTGCCCTCTGTTTTGGGCATATTGAGTCCAGTAGAGAACTGCATTATTCATGATTCCCATATTTGAAGAACTTCTTGTACCAACGGATGTTCTTAGCTCTATTTTTATAGAGTTCCATTTTTAATGTATACATTTCTCTTTCGTCTCCATTGCCTGGGTGATTTTGATTTATAAGCACTGTGGGTCAACTATATAAAAAAAAAAATTTGATTTCCTGAGATCTCTCTTTGAAAATGAAATGGCTGTTTTGAGGAGTAAAACTTGGCATAGAGCAGAGAAAAAAGTGGAGCACATATAAATAAAAATATCCTTGTAGCCATAGAAGGATAATGATGAGGGTTATCAAAACTATATATGGCCTTTATTCCCTCTGCTTCTGGCAGTTTCTGAAAACCAGAAGACTTTGCTGCAGTAACAGCTGAAACCCCAAAGGCATATATATAACTATTATAGTGTTTCCATACTGAAATGTTCCAAAGCTAGGAAAGTGTTTATTGAGCTGAAATTTTAGAATTAAAGCTAAGAAAAAATAAGGCCCACACACTGAAGATCTCAAAGAGACAGAACAGGTATTGACAATTAATAAACTGCAATGTAGGCAGATCTCATCCTTTTCTGTATGCGGGCATGGAACAATAAAACAATGGTCGTGATTGTGAGATATCTCTAAATAAATAATGATTATGGTGTTACATGTGATTGGAGCAGAGTGCACACAATGATCATTTTAAAAGCCTGCTGAGCCAAGAGAATATTTTTCTGAAGCTTTTTGACCTTCTTAAATTTTTCACAGTTCCTCCAGTAATTTTCTCTACATTTTTTACTAGTTTTATTTTCACCTTCAATTAGGCCATTCTAATCAAAAGTAAAATTAAAACACTGAGTCTAAGCAGCTTCTAACATATTTCAAACATTTCTTTAATGAAAAAATTAAAGCCAGAATGCATGCAAGGGTCTTCATCAGACTGTTTTCCACATTATAAAAATGGCTGTGTTATCTTAGATGACCTGGAAACAATCTCTACCAGAACTTCTTATTTTAAAAGACTATATTCCTTGTTATTAATTATTGATCTATTAATTGTAGATTTCCTTCTTTAATGTTGAACTGCAGGCATGTTCTGGGGCAGAACTTTATTAATGTTCATTTACTTGTTTTGATGAGGTGCTAAGTCTGTTATTTTCTAAGCAGTGACTTTATGTTTGAATTTTCTAAGCACAGCAGAAAAGCTGTGTGTAAATAAGAAAATGCTTCACTCCCACTTTTGGTCTTTGTTCCACAGGGATACTATGACTAACACGGGAAAAGATCAAAAAACCCTGCCATTCCAGCTGGGAAAGTCCCTTTCGTTCCTGCTCTCTCCTCTAAGAGTTCAAAAGGAAGTATATAAACAAAGTTTTCTGACTTGCATTGTTGTGTGTCACACTTACTCTTTTCTGAGAGAAAAAAATGGAAAATTAGACAGAATTCATTTTACTATGTTTAGATGGAATTACATAAACTAGAAAGAAAGTATAAGCAATCTGAACTTTATTTGTGTAAGGACTGCTGGATCTATGATATTCCATATACTTTTTGGGTGAACTATCTGTTGAATATAAAATTTGTATACTTGTTTGCAGAAAACAGTAAGAAAGGGTTTGGAAGAAATCAAAATTAAACACACTGTGTTGCAAAATAGAAAATAATGGAGAAAAAATTAAAGAAAAAAAGAATGAAGATTAACCTAAATTTTATGAGCTACAGCTGAAAAAACACTGCAGACATGAGCTGCAGGAAGACACCTCTCATAGTACATACACAAAAATCATCAGTTTCAGAGATAAGTTAAAAGAAGAAACACAAAGTTAAAAACTAATCTTTGAAAACCCAAATCGAGCAAAGTCATAACAGGCCTATTCTGAATTCAAGTGATCACAGTTTTACAGAGATAGGTATAGAAAAAATACAGAACTCTTGGCCTTCCAAGAAGGTGTTGCATAGTTATGTATCATCCCTGCAACAAATGAGAAATTTTGCAATTGTTTTCCTGCATTTTCTCCTCATGCTGTTTAACCACTGCTACTTACAATTTTCTCCAATTCCACAGATCATTGTCCTGAACTCTGTAGGATATTGTGGGGAAGCATAATTTACCTTCTGCAAAGGAAATGGGTTTAATTTTCTTGGTAAATGTAAAACAAAAAACCGAACCTCTTTTATACTGTAAAAATTTAACAAATATTGATGGCTAACTTTAAGGAAAATTAAAAGACAGAGCTATAACAACGTCTTGTAGCTGCAGGTATTAATGTAATACCATTTTGGCAGCATCTGAGCTCCACCTATTTTTCACATCAGTCACATATTGTTCTCTTCTCTGGTAAAAAGATTCTCACATGACACTACAAAAGAGTGCAGAAAATTATAATTGGGAAAAAATTATATCCTTTAAGAGTAGTTCCAGTGTATAAAAAAAGGAGGATAGCATGCTGGCAACATCCTACCACATGCTATATAAATCGTCCAAAATAACTCACGAGCTTCTCTTACTGAGCTGGAGGGAATGTGGAAGCACAAGACAATTTATTAATATTTGGAAGCAACATCCTTAAAAGAAACCATGCTGGCAACTGACCAGGGAAATTTGCTATAAGATATGGGGGGAAAAAAGCCAGTAAAAAGGGAGCTTTTTCCTTCAGATAGGGTTCAGCATTCACAGTCTGCAGCAATCTGTCCCTTTGTATACACAGGAGAACTGATGAGCCATCCTACTTCTCTGCTGGCAGTGAGAAACAATCCTGCTCTGTACTGCAGATCAAAACCACACATGTGTGGGCCATACTGAAGATAAAAAACAACCATCCTTGAAAGGAAACAGGAGTAATTAGTCTGTGTAAAATAATAATGCGTATTAATTATACTGCTGTAAATGGCTTGTGCCTTTCAAGTTTGGGGGAGGCTTTTGCAATCTCAATGGAATCTATAAATTTTTCTTTCCACAATGTAAATACAGTAGCCTAGAGATTTGTGTTTTGCACCGTGTAGAACTCACCCTTTTTATTTGTCCAGTTTAAAGATAACAGATTTTTTTTTCTTAGTACAGAGAAGTGTAATCAGTACTTCCCTGCACAGTTTCCAATTCAGTTGAATGAAAGTATGGTTCATTTCCAGTGGTAAAAGATCAGGGAGTACACTCAAATTATCACAGCCACCACAGCCTTATTCTACAGTTATTCCTGCTGAAGACCCTTCCCTAAGGATGCTAAACCAGACAGATACCTGATTTGAGAATCCAAATCCTTTCATCATACATATCATCAATATCAGCTTACACTGAACCCAGCACACGGGGCTCTGTGGTTACACAGTAAATGAAGAAGTTACTTGTTTTCAAGTTCATGAGAGTCAACTTTGTAAAGAACAAATAAAGTATTTTAAAATGTTTTTATTCATTTACACGTTAAGGTAAAAAAACCCCAACAAACCAAAAGTACAACTGCAGCTGCTTTAGGACGTGGCTTTCCCCCCACCCTTGATATTAGAAGAGACAAAACAAAGCAAAGAAACAAACTTGCTTCCAACAGAGCAGAATACATAATTTATTTTTACTTCTGCATTGAATAGGTCCTCACAAAGGAGGTTAAAATGTTCCAACATTAGCAGCTCCGTATTCTGCTTTTCACAGAGGTCTATAAACATGATCAAGAGGGAAGCATTCTAGTATCTACACTGATCCTTATTAAGATCTTTGAAACGCAGTCAGAATCAAACACAAGAGAGGAAAACATCACTTGTGAAAAGACTCACTGAAATTATCTTAGCCCAGTTTGGGTTCCTCTTTTTCCAGGTTAATACTTGTTTCTGCCAAACAGTTTCTCCCTTTCTTCAGCTCTGCAATTGCAGTTCTGCAGTCAGTTCTGCAATATGACAGAAGTTCATCCTATGCCATGTATATTTGGGGATGTTACTGAAACTGGACTCTACCAGTACATCTTCCATCTGTAGATGGAAACAAGCCCACAAAGGTAGTTCAGCTATAAAGAGGACAAAATGCTCTTCTCCAGGAGCCACCTGCTCCCCACTGACTAGAAAGAACACCTATAGTGACTACACACCTAACTATGGTACTTCAGCTGTGGAGGGCTGATGCAAACAGGCTACTTAAAATAAAAGGTCCATTTCTCTGCATTAAATATATCTATAAATATACTTGGCTTAAATTTTTTTAAGGTATGATTATTTTACAAGTTGCAATGATAACTTGGGGTGCATATTTTGGGGTGCTAAATTTGGGTAGAAAAAGAAGAAGGGCTATGGAAAATCAGGATGCAAAGGAGAAAATGCCACCAGAGGAGGTCTCATTAACTTCTTTTGTTTTATCCAAATCTGCAGCGAAAAGTTTCCTTTTTGTACACAATACCACTAGTCTTATCAACACCTCAACATCTGAGCAACTAAAATTAAAATTAGCTAAGCTTCAGTTCTATTTGCCCTCATGGAACTGCTACTCAGCTCAATTTGATACAAACAAAATTAGCACTGCCTTTTTATGAGGGCACAACTGAGGCTCTGTACCTCCAACTACCCCTTTACCTGTAACACGAATTCACAAAACATCAAAACTACAGCAAAATGCAATTTCCTCTGAACAGCAGCCTATGAAAGAAGAAGAGAATTTGATTACGGGAGACAAAGAGATGAGGTGTCAGTTCCCATTTTGAAATGAGCTATCAAGAGGCACCACTTAAGGAGAGAGATCGAATAAACATATTTCAGCTCTAACAGGTTTACTCTCTGCCATGTCACTAAACAATAATTATAATGCATTGTAAGTGATGCAGGGAGGGTCTGCATAAATAGAAAAAAACCACGACTTAAAAGGGGCAGGAGCTAATGCCTCCTTCAGTTACTGTAATTTGTGTTAGTAGAGGGCTTCCTAACTTTTGTATTACATAGCTCAGACACCTGAAAATTAAACACTGCACAAACAGGATTAGATCATGCCAGGTTTAATTTGAAAATGCCCCGTCTTTACTTTGTGTTATTTTTAACATTAAAAAAGAATCATATTATATATTGGTTTTCTTTTGCTACTTCGCAGTACAGCTTTTATACTGACAGATGTGTCATTCTGGCAAGCTGCAAATGTGGCTCAGCACTTTCATCACTAAGACGCATCTCAGGTTTATAACATAGCTTGGAATTAAAATCTTTTCTGTATAAAGTAGTCCATCTCAAACTGGAAGGAAAAAACCCAAATACAAAAGAAGATAATTTTTTTTTCCCAAGCTGTCAGAACCACATGGGATAGAACAGACTGGATGGTAGCTTTCTCTGAAATATTTCAAAACATGTCTTTGTTTCCACTACTGTCATGAAATCAAAGCTGTCTGATCAGGAAGGCACACCCCACCAGTGGTTTTCTCTTGAACTCATGCACTGCATTCCTGTACTTGTTATAGGCTAAACATTCGTTTGTATAAAAATGTGATCCTTGTCACTAGCAAGTAACTCAACAACTGGGTTAGAAAGCCAAGTTTCTTTCCCCTTTCTCCTTCTTGCTGAGAACCATACCTCTTCCATCTATAATTTATGGGGGAGCACAATAACCAATTTAACTCATGCTTGGAATGATCTTTTATTAAACATGCACAACTTTTTATAGTGAAAAGGAGATGAGATGAGTATTATAGTGTAATACTATAGGACAGGAAATTTTTGTGCCCATTCATGCATCTACTTTTGATTTATATGTTTCATTTTGTGCTTTTGAACAGTCACATGCGCTTCAAATTGCAATCACTTTGCTGTGGTACCTCTCTGTTTTCCTGTTATGCACAGAAAAAGCAATCCCAGTGATAAGATTACTCCCACTTAGAAATAACTTACATGACTAAGCAACAAGTGAACAGAGCAATAGAAGCTCCATCAGAAAATTGTCTTCTAGCTAAAACTCTTTTGAACAATTGGAGTATTACAGTTAATTTTATGGAATATTCAAATTTTGAAGCCAAAACTTAGATTAAGATTTCCTGGAAAATAAAAAAAAATAATATTACTGAAATCTATTAAAATAATTATGTCAATGAGGGAAGGGAGAGTAAAACCCTGAGCAACTTGGTCTAATCTCACAACTGTCCCTGCTTTGAACAAGTTGTATTAGAGTTTTTCTATAGTTCTATGGAGAAAGGTGCCATCCCTTAAAATACCAACCAGAGTTTCACTTGGACAACCCAGAAGGTATGGAATCAAAAATTACAAACTGAATATACAAGAGAGAGAAGAAGTTATTCCAGCAGAACCATATTTGATCTTCACAGAAATAAAAATGACACCATAAGACAACTTGTGCCAGTTAAAATCACCAGGGGAGAAACCTCTATAGCCACACAGTTGTTCTGCACTGAAATCTTGGCACAAATGATATCAGAAAGAGCTGCAAGAATAATAATAGTGAAGCTGATGGGCAAATCTAAGAAGACACAGTGCATTGGATAAATTCCAATGTAATACAGCCTTTAGCAAGAGGAAAGGAGAAATGTCAGAGAAAGATAGATATATTTGAAAACTAATGTTCAGTTTTGTAGAAATGTTTTTGGCAATGGTGTTCATTTTCAGATAGTTCAGAGAAGTTCTTATCTAAAAGCAAACACAAGACTTTCCTAGAAAAATGACAAGGTACTTTTATTGTTATTTTTAAAATATTTTGTATTCTTTTACATAAGCTGGCAACAATAATGGATCTTTATCTGAGAAGCACAAATAACCACTGTGCTACCACGTACTTCGTTAGAACAATCTTTTTATGGCCTGATCAGAAAGATGTGGTCCTGCTCCCAACATACACTCAAAACAAGACAAAATTTCTGAGAAGACAGCACTTCAGTCCACTTTTCTACACTGAGCTCCAGACAGTACTTTTCAGAGGACTAAAAGTAAACTGCTGTGGATTTAAGCATTCACAGCGTGATCTCAGTTGATTTCTATTAAAAATTATTTCCATTTTCTTCTTGAAGTTCTTGGATGTCTGCAGTTTCTTATGCTGACCTGGTGGTTTGTCTACAGTAGATTTTTATCACATTACTCATAGTGAATTTTTCCATAAAAATATGGCATCAAAAATATTGTTTCAGCATTACAAAAACAACCAGGATTTTATTTGAATACATTTGAATATTCGAAACATGACCACTGCTGTTTTCAAAGCATTTTCTAAGAAATTGCTTGTAACTGAACAAAGATAAAAGATAGAAAAGCATCATGGCGTCTGAGTCTTGATTTCTTTCTTTAGTCTCAAGACTGGAAGAAAATCTCAGTAACATTATAGTCCTTTCTATAACACTTACAAATGTTCAGCATGAATTTTTCCCTTATTCTTCTTGTTGCTTTGAGACTCTCATCAAATGCACTGATTTGCTTTATTTTGAGAACTAGAACAAAAGTGATATAACTATAAAAATTTCATGCATATATTTCCACTTTATAGGATGGAACTTTCCATCTTAAGATATTTCAGTTTAGCATTTGTGAGATCATTTTTCACTTCCTTTTTTATTCATTTGTTTGTTTGGACCCGTTCCCCTTGATATGGAAAACAAACTGTTAAAGTAGGGAGAACAGTGTCAGTCTGGTATTCAGACAGTGATTTTCTTGCTCTGTTTAAAACACGGGACATCATCTCCTTCAGCATTGCCTTATTCTAGTCTTACATCATTTATGGGAAAGTTATTTCCAAACCAGCAGATGTGGAGTGGAGTGGCGACTGAGTACAGGGGCACAGGGATGCTTCTGAATAGGCACCTCCTTGCTCTTGAGAAGAGGAAAAAAGTGGGAATGTGCTGATTGCTATCAGTGAATTGGAGGTCTTTGCTTTCTGTCCTTGTCTCTGTGATGACGCTCAACTACAGTCTGAGCTACCCAAACCGCTGACACTGCAGTACATTTAAAATGAGTTCTGCTGAAGAATGCTGCTGTATTTCTACCAGAAAAGCAGTATTAAATCTACACTTCTACATGTGCCTAAACTTTTCTTTATGTGGACCAGTAGGCAAATAAAAGAAAAAACAGACCAATTTTGAGGCAATGATAAAAATGTTTTCTCACCTATAATTCTGGGGCAATTAACTAAAACCATAAGTGTGTCATTATTTGATTGAATAAAAATTATCCAATTTGATCAACCTGAGAAAATTTTGAAGCAATTTGTGACCATTTGGAAAAAAAGCAAGAAATATGTGATAACTAATACGATAATAAAAAATTCATGTCAAGCCAAACTATTTACTTCTTTTGCAGACAGCAGAGAAACCATAAATCTCAACTAAAGCTTTTGAAACTGCCTCAAGGTGGCTTTCTGAAAAAATAATTTGGTTGATAAAATTTCTAGATTATGGGAATAAAACTTTACAAAGCAGCTGAAGTGTAAGACAGGCCAGACTAATGGGCTGAGGCAAAAGTACAGAGGGAGAGGCATGGAGGGAGCCTTCTGCTTCACTCAGCATCAGAATGGCTTCAAGCACAGAGGCTTTGTTTCAGGCCAGATATGAAGCTCTATGTTTGCACAACCAAAACAGAAATTAAAAAACTAATCAGAAGAAGGGAAAATATTGCCACCAGTATTTTTGAAAGATACAATAAATATACAAGTCATTACAGTCCTGAAGCATTCGAACTACAGGAAAAAAAAGGGAGAAAATTTCTGAAAATTACCATCCCTATCACAAATGTAATAATCCATCATAAACAAAATGCACAACACTTTTTCATAAAATTGTGCAGAAAAAGGGAAAATAACATTAAACTAATAGGAGAAATTCATTATGAATAAAAATGAGTACTTTATACAACAGGCAGTGACCTTCTGGAACTTTATGACCCAGGAGACTGAGGAGGCACCTGTCAGCTGCATTTTCAAAGAAGGATGAGAAAAATATATGGATCCACAACCAGATAACAAAAGGACCAAACTCTTTAAGGGATTGCAGAATTAGGCATGTAAACTCTAAGAGGCCTGGGTGCTAGTGAAGTGCAAGGCCACAGAAAGCATTGATGCTGATGTGTTCTCCCTAAGCAGCATCTCTTTCATGAAATGAGGCATTTCTTACCTCCTCAGGGTATGTGGGACAAGAAAAACTTATTAAGCATCCACTCCTTCCAATTACATGTTCTTACAGTAAAATCTGTAAAACATTAGAACACACACTTTTGATAATTAGGTAAGCAAATTATATTAATGAAAGAGATACAGTGAATTTTGCTTTAAAACTATATGATCTCTCAAGTTGTGTTTCAAATCCTGGGTGCAGAACCAGAAATATGTTAGGTTGTATTACACCAAACACGTGCCCAGGGTGACAATTTATGCTGCTTACCAGCCAGTTTAGCAAATATTTTACCAGTTCAGGATCTGGTTGTACTCTATAAAGCTAGGATCCTTGGATATTCCATAATCTTGCTGTTCAGATTTCTGCTGCTGCAAAATTAGCAGAGGCTTAAATCACAAGCTTGCAGGCATTATGAACAGAAGTATAGATTTATCCTAAACTATATTTGACATTGAAGATAGAAGGAAATTACAGAGAGATCAACAGCCTGAATTTGAACACCATTTTCAGTTCACTGTCGGAAGTTCACTCAAGTATAGGAAGAGGTAGGTAAAGATATTTCAGAAATAATCTTTTGTTTCCTATCTCTGAGATACTTTAACAAGCACAAAAGGGTTAATAGAAAATCAAGGTAAGAAGCTGCTGCTTAACAGGTAACCATTTTCCAGAAGGGACAATACTCACCACTGGCATGGTAAAAGAACGTTGCTGAAATAGTAGCTGAGTGATGAGAAAGTTAACAGGAGGGTGACATGTTTTTACCAGCTTTTCACAATTTTTGTCTGAAGTTTACTGTTACAGTCTCTAAATTTATGGGATATGATGAAAGACTTGTTAAGGAAGCAATTCTATCAGGATAGTAGAAACAATTATGTTGCAGATTATCTTGATATCTTGAAGAGAGCTGGGGGCACTAGAGAAATATGATGCTAGTTTAGAGACTCTCATGTTTCCAGCCAACCCATAACAGTTACCAGCAGCTGTAACCACTGCAAAGGCAGAATTTTTTAGTGCTATAACCCATTTGTATATAGCAAAATGAGGGCGGATTGGCAGAGTTGATACATTCGGGATATTTAGTTCTAAGGAAATGTATAAAATAGGTTTATACATTACAAGAGTAACATCTTTTTGATGTGAATATATAATATTAATTAAAATCTGAAAGCATAGCAAGGAGTATCTAAAGCAGTGTGATTCTTGAAAGGCCTTGCAAGTAAAGGGAGAAGGCAGTTGATGAATTCATGCTATCCTTTTTCAGTGCAGGAATTCCAAAATATTTAGAGAAATTGGCCTGATGACTCAATGAATAGCACATTTCCTACTTTAGCTGGCAGTGAATATGTAACTCATTGATGTATCAGGCTCCCTAAAGTATTTTACATATATTTTATTAAAAGCCCCTTAAGAAAAAGCAAAATACCAACATCATTAGCTACTCTACTATTGATCATGAGTCTCCACTGACTCCATGCTCCCCAGAAGATATTTTCACCGTAGACTGAGTTAGGGTAGAACATTACTTTTTTACATTCTAAACACTGTAGGTGTTTGGATGAGCTCTCTGTCCCTTTGAAGCCCAGACTAGCTAGAGATTTACTGTTTCCAATTTTAGATACCTTGAGATTAAAACAGGGTATTGATTACCAGCTTAGCACAGGATATTTAAACAATTAACATGAGGCTGTATGTTTGTCAGTAACTAATCTCTCCTAAAATTTGTACTACTAAGTACAATTAGGGTCATATATGAATTTATTAAGTCCTTTCCACTTCTGTTTTGCAGAATATTCTGTATGGGGTAATTTTACAGAATTAGCCTATTTTAAACAGTAAAAAAGTTTTAAAGCAAAAAAAATTAAAACTCCAAATTTATAATAACCACAGCAACACTGGAAATTACTTGGGTTGTCAAAAAAAAAAAAAAAAAACAAACCAGAAAGACTGTGTCTTTTATATTAAATACTTGGGCTACTATATGGCAAATGCAATTTTACTGCAGATAAATGTGTACTTATTTCAGAATAGATACAGTATCTTAATAAATCTATCTGCAAAGATTCAAGAGAGAAAATATAAATTACACTAAATGGAAGAATGATACAGCATAATGACTTAAAAAAGGCCTCCAGCATCTCAATCAAGTATGTAATCTCTTTCATTTTCCCTGCCTACAGTTCCCCATGCAGTTTCAAATGTCTGTGATATTTATCTTCACTTCTTCTTCTAAACATTTCAACCAACATTTGGGAAATAGGCAATTCACACATTTCTAAGGACTGAACACCTCATGGGTGAACAAAGATTCCACCTGAAAATATTCAATTATTCATCAAGTACAGTTTTCTCCAATTTAGGAAACAATTCAAAATGTTAACATGGATGGGGAAAATTGCAAGCATAAGGGATACATTTTCCTCGCTAATGCATTCTGAGCAAGACCTGAGAAATCAGTAGAATTCAGAGTCAGCAAAGCTTTGTAGGGCAGAGCACAGCAGAGACACAGATGCGTAGGAATTTCCCACTATACATTGAATGGCTACTCTGTTTATCATAAAGCAAAAAGTCATTTCAGTCCAGTGCAATGCCAAGCAGATTTGTCGGAAGAGCAGTAACTTCTTGAGCTAAAATGCTCGGTATTGGCTTCTGACACTACCCTTAGCTTAAACCTCAATGAAAGAGATAATGGTTAGCACATTTTACCTCATGAATGTGATGGTAATTCGTAAAAAAACAAGGCCTTTCTCAAGTTTTTCAGTCCAAAGAGTTAAGAGGCTAGGGTAAAACTGTCAATTTATCATGTTTGACACATTATCACACGTGGCAGTTGCAGCTACACTTAAATCTCTCTATGAGGCTTTTCTTTTTATTTAATGAGAGATGAAAAATGCAAATACTTGCTGAATGGCATTCCCATCATTTATCATTGATGCTTCCTTCAGCAATGTGACAGGACCTCCATTGCCCAGAGACAAGATGAAGAGTTATTTATTGAGATAAAGAGTGTGCTGGAAAATAGAATTATAGTGAAATATAACTTTAATGAACATTCATTAGGCATTTGAGAATAGATGGCATTGCTAGAACAACAAAATGTCAAAGGTTTAACATCAAAAATATTGTGAATCAGTCATAACAGAGTGCTTTTTCTACCCACGCAATCACAGAAATGCAGAAAAAGGAAATACCTTTCAGGTATGCAAAATAGTATCCTGTATCTGGGTCTCTTGCCCACTGTCATTGCTCACTTCTACCAGGGTAAAGACAAACACTTTGAAGTAGAATTGTAAATCAATTGTTAGTCCGAGAGATGTGATAACCATGAACACAAAATAATTACAAGGGAAGAAAATCTGGGGAGAGCAGACCTGTATCCTGCTTAGGAAAGCTGAAAACTTTTATGTCTTCAACTCATTTGCATTCCAAGTAATCATCAGTGGTAATAATGACAGAGACCTTAGTGACTGAAATGAAGTAATAAGGTTAAATACAAGGTCTGGTGGAATTTTCTCTTTCTACATACATTTCCCCCCCAGGTTTGCTGCTTAATAGGTTTGGTTATTGCTCCAAGAAGCAATATTATGTATAAAACTAATTCAGCTTTGGCTTGCTTCTGCCATTTTCTCCTTATAAAACATTCTATTACCAGGGAGGAGGATCCTCAGCTTGGCAGAACTAAATAAGTAATTTTTTTCTTCTGTAAATATTTGTTCAGTTACCTAAACATTTTTCTTCCTTTCCATTCAGACTGGGCTTCTTTTACTTCCTCACTTTCATTTTGTATCAGACCAAAACCAAAGTTTTGACTGTGTGGCACTGGCAGCTCATTACTAGGAACAGGGATTTTGTGATTCAGTATCATCCTCATTATACCTATTGTCAGTCCCTACTGGTCTTTTGTACAAACTTTCCTCTGTATGTTTCAGTAATCTCTTCACACAGCGCTACTAAAGAAACATGTCCATATCATATTACATCTTTCAAATAAAGAACTATTGGCAATGCCCATCTTCATTTCAAAAATGGATTATCAGGTGGGGAAAAAAGAGGTTTCCTCTGTTTCAAGACACAAGTCTGTGCTAGACTCCTCAAGTGACCGTGGGGACATCACCTATGATGGATAGGGATCTTGTCACTAGGGGCCATTCCATAGCTCTGCCAGTCCATACCAGCCTTCTGTGATTTTCGTGCAAGGTATTCCTTTATGCTGACTCCACTTCTCTACTGATAAACGCAGGTATGGACCATCTGCCTTTGAAACCTACAGGTGAACAATGAAGTGTAAATGCTAAAGCAAATTATCCTAATTCTCAGTTTCTTGCAATATTTTCTTTGCTAGAGTTTTACTAGTGCTTTATCTACATGGCTGCCCATCATTCAGGGGCAGCTGACATGCGGTTTTCTCAGAAATGAGCACAAAACCTCATGGATATCTTCCTCTTTCAGAGGTAAGATATACATTTGGTAGAAATACAGCCCAGGGAGAAATCACTTACATTGATGGAAAGATTGTTCTTTGTGGAAGAAGGTTGTGTGAGTATTATTTATGATATAAACTCAGTTGAAGCAGTATAAGGGAGCCATACCTTTTTGCGTAGGGGTGGCTATTTTAACACATTTTAAGGTTTTTTAAATTTAAATCTGTTCTATAAGAACAGACAAACAGAGAGTCCATGAAGCATCTGCGATGTATGTTTATTCTTAGGTTCTCATGAGGGGCTGTCCTTTGGTCACACTTGTGTCCATCATAGGGCAGCAGCACACAGAGACACCGATTTTATGCTGATTGTCACTATAGCAGTCCATCCATGACAACATACTCTAACTCTAACTAGATCTGTGATCTGGTAAATCTATTAACCTGTTAATTGTTTAAGCCAGTCTACATTAATGGGGTTTTCCTGTTAATGGGACCTGAGCTGCCTTGCACTGTGTAGACTTTACAGGCCTAGTAGGCAGTACCTTCAGCATTTCCAAGCCACAGAGGCAGGGTCTTTTAGCAGTTTTCCATTGATGGAAATCTTTTTGCCAGGGGCAGCAACAGACATCTAATAACTCTCTTAGTGAATTAAGTCTTGTTCATTTCAGTTTCTGATATACACCTTTTCCTCTCCTGCCTTCCAGCCCCTTCAAGTTTTTCAGAAGATGTCTGATTCTTTCATTTGGAAAAACAAGAAATGTCTGTTCATGCTACATAAAGAAAAAGTCTCAAGCAGCTGTAAATACAACAGGACCTTGATTATTGACTCTACTTCCAGAACTCAAATAATACCATACCTTGTTGTAAACTCACAGGCCACTAATTCCCACACAGAAAATACTCTTGTCATCAATGGGCAAGTCTAACTCGAGAGCTATGCTTTAAATCAGGTAATTTGCCATGGCATATAAATATTTTTATTAAAGCCTAGCTCCCATTTTCAACTTACTATGGTCAAAAGTCATATTTCTTTAATGTAAAAATATGTTTTCTCACCAAAACTGCAGAACAAGTAATAGCAAACACATCTATGTTGTTCTTCTGTATAAAATAGCAATCTTTTATGATTCTTATAATGTCATCATTTATGCAAAAGCTGTAACTATTGTAGATCTCATGGGCCTGCTCATAGGACAGAATACTTTAAGAGAAAACATAGTTATTGTTTTCATAATTTCAGCAAGCAGTGGAGCTCTGTGAAAGTGGTGTTATCTACCTTTAATAACACCATAATTTCCTTTGTAAAATTATATCCCTTTTCAAATATTACTCCTGAGAAACAATGGCAAGTGGATTTGATAATAAAAATAATATTATAGCTGAGCTATATGATCTTCTGTCATATACTTACTGTATATACCAAAGCCAAGAGGAAACCTGAAAGGAAATGAGTGAATAGTTTGGGGTAGGGGAAAATGTGTCTATTTCTCTGAGGAGAGAGAGAGTAAATATTTAATCAAAACTGCAATAATTTTCAAATTTTATTCCAAACAGTCATTGTAAGGAGTATTACAATTATGGTCTTATGATCACTCATGTAAAAAGCAATATAATATATGTAAACTACACAGATTTTTGAGGATTCATTCTACCAGTTGTCTACCTCCACAACAAAATGGGAAATGAAACTTGATTCTGTCAGGGAACACTTGATATCAAAATATAATAAATTAGAATCAGAAAGAAACAAAATATGTCCCATTTTGCATTCTCAGACAAATGATCTACTACTTTGTAGTACAGAAGAGTAGGACCTTGCTGCAGATTATCTAAATTTCAGATTTCACAATTCTGAGAAAGAAAAACATCAAGTAAGTTCCTTGTAAGACTTGTCAACAGCAGGATAAAAAGTTAGAGTCATAAGAACTACCCAAATTGGATAGAAATTATGTACACATTTATTGTATATCAGTTTAGAGCCTATATTTTTTTCAGAATTTAGGTGTAGTGTATATTGTACCTCACATTTGTACTGTCACATTTTTATTAGTTTCTCTAAGAGTACCACCATGTGATGTAAAGAATGTTTAGATATGGTGTTAATTTTCACTTATATACTTACACAATTTTTATTAATTCTTAAAAAAAAAGAAAAAGGCACAGCATGTATTGTTTACCTGGGAACAATCCTCTAGATGCCTGAGTACCCTCTAGAGCATAATAAGGGAAGGATGTTTCTGATAACAGAGGATAATTGCTAGAGAAATTAGAATGTAGTACAATAACAAGATATTAATAAATCTCATCTAATAGAAGTAAAGATTATTTTTTTTATTCTAATTCTATAATAAAATTAAAGATTATCTATTTTAATTACAATGCTACTTTGAAAATCAAAAATAAATCCTTTCTATTGGTTTCCTTGTTTATTACTTCCCACCAATTGATTTCCCTACTTAGAAATTCTCATTCCACATACCAAATAATATTTCCCAACTTCAAACACTCTTCATATCCAGTCTTTTTTTTTGGTCCAAATATTGCTGTTATTAGTGCAGATACAGATCAAAAAGCAAACAACACTTGAGATAATCTCATACAGCTCAATCAGAAAAAAACTTCTGTGAATGTAGTGCTATTGGCTTTATACGTCTTACATCAACATTAATTTAATTTCATTCTGGACACAAGAGCAGTAGCCTTGAGTGGGAAAATCAGACAATAGTCAATTCCTAATCTAAGCCATGAAATAGATTTTTTTTTTTTCTCTCTGTCAACTATTGCCTCAAAAAACCTAGTTTCCTGGTACTAATTTGATTAGACAATTAAAATAATCCAATTAACCATACTGTTAAAGGGAAAGAAATGTTGAAACCAGGTTCAGTTTCAGCATTTTTGTTTTTGAGGGGTTTTTGTTTGTTTTTTTTTTTTTTTTTAAACTCAGTAGACTAACCATTCAATATAGCTTTGCAACTTCATTAAGCAAGGAAAAACTGTTGCCTTTAAAAGGGTGAGCACGATATTTGGATGACACTTTCTGCAAGCTCCAGCACATTGTCAAATTGGGTGACCTTCCATGAGCATTCATGCAAGACAGGCTTCTCCCATAAAAACAAGGCTATTCAGTATCTTTTCACAGAAATTCTATCTCAATATTGCCAGAACTGAATACAATTAAAATACTTCTTCTTATAGTCAGAACCTTTATTTCTTCTTCAAAAGGCAGAACTTTTTATCTAATATATTATTTGGATTATTCATGAGAGCAAGACTATCCTATATATAAATACAGCAGTGAATCTTTTTCAGCCTAATGTTCTTAAATATTTCTTGAGATAATTGAGTTTGCAGTTACCTTCAGTGTTGATCTCACTGTAAAATTGCCACAACTGTTTAGAACTAGTTAGATAAAAGGTACGTAAATTTTCTCATTTAAGTTTGAAATATCCGAAATATCTAAAAAATAGTAATGACATTTTTAAAAGTAATATCAAATTTCTGTATTCTGCTATATTTAAACCATTTTTCCTGCTTTTGGTTTAAACATATTAAGATATTAATACTAGAGATTAACTCCACACCAATGATTCAGATGGAATGCTTCTGGAGTAAAAGAAGGCCAAAGAGGAAGGATGTATTTAATTTGAACTCTAAGTGAACCGGACTGTTGGCCTTTAAAGACATGAAGTTTGTAAGTGAAGTTTTAAACTGAAGACTGGGGAAAAGCTGAGATGTATAAAAGGCTGTGTCTTTTACACAGAACACCATACAAATTGTATAACTCTTGAAGGACAAGAAACAGTCCTATAAGAAATGATAGAGTGCCGTTTAAATGGGATACTAAGAGGACCAAAACCTTTTTTTACATTTTTACAGCATTGCTAAAAATCTAGGAAATATGGAAAAGGAGAAAAAGGAAAGCTGAGAATGAACAAGCATGCTGGAAACTTGGTGGAATAAAAACACTGTCAGTCAGAAATAATCAAGGTACAAGAAATGTGAGAGAGTGGTCCGTGGTAGTGATGAAACCCTGTATCTTTAAAAGGCTGGTCCTATTATGACATGAGGACAAAGTGTATCTTTGTGCTGCTTTATACATAAACTCACATCTGAGGTTAAAACCAGAAGGTTCAGAGAAGGTCTACAAGATACAGAGTCGTTGCTGGATGAGGAAGAACTAAATTGAGACTCTTTAAATTGGTAAAGTAACAACAGAGTTTTGGGCAGTCAGAAGAGGCAGGAACCATGGTATAGAACAGGCCAACTTCTTGTGCCCTCTTCAAGGACAAGAACTGAGAGGAAGCCAGCAGCCAGGTTCAAATCCAACAGACAAATGAAATGCTTCATGCAACAGGATGTTAGAGAGAGAATATGCAGGCCCAGGTTCACAGAAATAAATTATTAATAGCTACTCTATAGATACAGATAACTATGAGGTAAGCAATCTAGAGGACTATTAAACAAAACATGCCTGCCTAATCTTACTTTTCCTCAATGAGATGCTCATGACCACTGTTAGAGTACAGAGGGACATGATCCTTTGTACAGTCCAGTAGAGCTGTTTTTCCAACTGTGATTTGAGGAATATTTTATTCAAAATTAGGTACTTGTTGTGTGTCCTTGATCACTCACCTCACAGAGGTATTGCCTCTGCTTATCAGATGTGCCCCAAACCTGAAGGAATAAAAAGTTAAACCCTATGAAGTCTGCTTCTAAGCTCAAATTCAAGCATGCCTGTAAATATACGTGCATACATTACTACAAACGAAAAATTGGTCTGAGAAAGAACAGTTGTGCCCACAATAGGAAAGGAAACAAGTTTGTGCATCTCTGGCATGTGCATTTTTTTTAAAAAAGTCTTATTCTGTCGAGATTTTGATCTGTTTCTATTCCTCTGAAACTTACTCCATGAGAGCAAAGAGAATGAAAAATAAAACCAGTCAGAAATAAATGTCACTTTCATTTGTACCAAAATTAATTTATTATCACTAGATACAACAAAACTGGAATATAGAACTGGCGACTGTACCTGTCTTCACTCTTCCTGAGCCTATCTAACCTACACCTGATTCAGCAAAATCAGTGTTTATTATACTACTGGGCATTTCATACAATAACTGAGATCTTTGGAGGATATAAAGGAAATTTGATCCACTGAAGGCTGTGAATCAGAAGAAAGTTGCTCAAACCTACTCATTTTTGTTAAACACCATTGTAATATAATAGCTTTGTGCAACTTTATTTGTCCAGAAGAACAGCACATGTAATGTTTACTTAGGAAGACAAAAAAGATCACTCCAAATGTCCTTCTGTTTCCTCCATCTTGCCCCCTCTGAGCATGATGTCACATGGTCTGGAGCATCCCTTTGGTTAGTTGGGGTCCCCTGTCCCAGCTGTGTCTCCTCCCAGCCTCCCAAGCACTCCCAGCCCCCTCACCAGTCTGGCAGTACCAAAAGCAGAAAAGGCCTTGGCTTTGTGCAAGCCCTGCTCAGCAATAGCAAAAACATCTCTATGTTATCAACCCTGTGTTCAGCACAAATCCAAATCACAGTCCCATACCAGCCACTGTAAAGAAAATTAACTCTACCCCAGCCAAAACCGACACAAACACAAGAATCACAAGGATCAAAATGATCCAACTGGGAGACTGGCAGCTGAGGCTAGATAGATCTCATCTGTTTCATCTTCTTTATATTACGAAATAATCTTTGATGTAAGAGGGTGTGTGGTTACAAACCACAAGGTGTCAGCTTCAACCTGGCAAGAAAATATGTACATGAAAATAAAAACATTACATGGTCAAAGGGTGAGAGAAAGTGATATATCTAAACTTTTTGGCCCTGAAACTCCACTTGGAAAGTACATACCCGCCACAGTCCTAAAAGCTGCAGGAAGACTATGGAGTTTTGAAAGGGTCATCTGGAGACATCAAGTAACAAGAGAAACATGTCTTTCCTCACTGCATGTATTTCTGATACTGTTCAGCTTCTTTGAGTTTGCAATACCAGCAAAGAATATTCATGAGTCTCCCTGAGACACTTGAGAGGTGTACTCGTGTTTTCTGAATAACTGTCTTCAATATTCCAGTTACTGAACCATTAAAAATAAAAAAAAAAAAATTAAAAAAAGGGAAAATTAAACCAAAATCTTCTAAAACACAACCTCATACAGCCAGGCCACTGAGCTAGCAAATAATCCATCCTCCCATATCATGACTGCAGACCCTTTGTGTCAAGTGTCTCACTTACCTGAAACATCAAATCAGACCCCCTATCTTCTTTTTAGTTTGACTCCACCAATATTTCCTGACTTGCTCATTAGTTTTCCTGGATGAATTTAAACTTCTACAATCATGGGAAAGAAGAGATGCAAACAACTCTCCCACTTATTATTTTCTCAAACTTTTCCTGAGTCCTTCCTTATAGGCTTCCTTAAGTATCCCTTTCATCTACCAGTTGTGGTTATTGAGACTTTGATACAATCGTGATGCTTTTCTGAATTTCAAAGAAAAATAATAACTGCAGCACAGTAAGTGCCAAGATTTCCATCACGGGGCCAGCTATCCATGTGTGTTTTGATTACCATAAACCACAGTTAACGTTGGTCTAACATCTATTCCCTTAGAAAACTGTCTTTCTGAAGACACTGCTGAAAGCCATGAGAAACTGGTAAAACACTACGAATGGGAGGATCAAAAGGGGGCACTGAAATATAAACTGTACTAATAATGCTATAAATCAAAATAATGCAACACTGGCTTCTGACACTGAGGTATTAAAAGGAGTAAATTCCATCTAAGTCACTATAATGGGGCAAATGCATCAACATAATCTTGTTCCTACTGTACAATCACCCACAGAAATAACTGCAGACAATTTACTTCTCCAACTCTTCTAACTGCTCTGTATTATAAAACCCCTGTGTTTTCACCCTTTTCAGACTCAGTTCTTGACTGCTGTTCTACAGATGACTTATTCTCTCTCTTTCTGTAACACAGTCTTTTATTTATATGCAAGAGGCTTTATTACAACAACTTGGAACAAAGCCTGATTTTGTCAAGTAGTTGATTTAAAGGATTTGCATTTCTAAACATTCTGTATGCATTTTAATGCACTTAAATAAGAAAACCATCTGTGCATTTCTTTCTTTATTTGAAACTATGCTTGGCAAACAATCATTACAATTATAAGTAGCATACCATTAAGCATATGGTTAAATGACAACGTATATGCTTATTTCAAGATCAATTCACTTGAAAGCATTGCTTTGCTTAATATTGAAATTCATAAATCACAGTTTTATAATAATAAAAGACATACACCTATAAAATAATGCTGCTTTGCCTCAGGAGAAAATACATGACCATTGTGTTTAGAGGTTTAGAGCTGTACATAAAGTTAGGTTGTTGGCACAGTTCAACATCCCACTTGGCCTCCTGCTCAAGGAAATATTCGTTAAATTCTGACAATCTCAGACACTGGGTCTGGAAAATATTTACCACTTTTATATGAATGTACAGAGACCTCATCTGAGCTGCAATATGTATTACTGCAGTTCTTGCAAGCCCATAATGAAGTGTCACAGTCCCCAAAAGGAAGATACTGTATGAATATTTGCAATATCCCACTTTCTCACAATCATTTTTGACTCCCAGGATACAAGACAAATGAAAGGCAGGAGATTAGACCTTATATATGAAAAAGGGACTCGTATACAAAGTTAAGCAATTTAGAGGCTTAGGTCCCCTTTAACACTTATTCCTTCTCACTTTTGCTATGGAAGATGGCAAAGTTTGCCTGTGAATGCCCATCTCTCAAGTAATAAAAAAAATCTATTCTAATTTGAATTAAAAATGTGATTCCATGAAGCTGTTTGACCTGCAAATTCAGTCTGGGATGTGATATTTGGACTACATTCTTTCTTGCTCCAGTATCACTCCCAGGCTAATCCATTAAAAAAATTGGATGAAAAACTGAAAGTTTCCAACACATTGTCTCAACAATACATTTACTCAACTGAATGAACATGAAAACATATGGAAGTAAGAGAGGAAAATGGATGTATGACTGTCTGGTCTCAATTGCGTGTATAGGATAGTGTTGCATTTTCTTAATTACACTTTTCACATGTAAAAATGAAAATAAATTAACAGAAGTATATGCAGACGCATTACCTTTGGACAGAGCTGAACAAACTCCTCTGTAAAACAGCTCATTCTGTTTTACCAGCGAGGGTGTGTAGTCACAAACCACAAGGTGTCAGCTTCAACCTTGCACGAAGGTATTTATGTGAAAATAAAAACATTAGGTGCTCAAAGGGAGAGACAAAGCGATATATCTGAGCTTTTTGGTCCTGAAACTCCAGTTAGAACGTACATACCTGCCACAATCATGAAAGCTGCAGGAAGACTACGGAGTTTTGAAAGGGTCGCCTGGAGACATCAATTAACATGATTTTTCATAATTTCTCTTGGGTATCTGTCTGTTACTAGAAATAAAAACAGATCAGATCCTGTTCTCCTTTTGTATAAGTTGCCACAGGATAATGTGCAGGTGATATAAAGCGGAGGTAATGCTTTGCATATTTAGGATTTAAAATCTAGTGTGGTGAAGGGCAGTTGCAGTTTTCCATCAACTCAATGAACAAGAACAACATAGGTCACAAGTAGAAGCAGACCTTCCCTCACAAGGAGGTGTTTTGTACATAGAGAGCAAGACAAAACATTTTCCAAGATCAATGCATGAGAGCTTAGGCAAGTCAGTTCAGTTCACTCAAGTAAATTGATGCAGTTTTTTTCCTTTATTTTCTCTCTCTATGCTTTTCATCAGAAGAACAAGTCTTTCTGTCCTCTTCACTCCTGCTCTGATCAATCTTTTAAACTTACCAAACCATATGGAAAATGGATTTTTTATTTGTGACAGGATGAAGCCAGGGTATTGACTAAATCTATTTGTCCTCCTTTCTTGCCCTCTGAAAATGTATTTATCAGCCTTCAGGCTTTGTTATAACTACCAGATTGGAGCCATAGTCTCACATGCAAACCATGGGTTCAGACTGCTTATCAAATCCACTAGACATCTTAACTCAAACAAAACTCCCCTATGATGTTTGATTAGAGATCTACCTTATTAACACCTGCAGAAGGACAATAAACTAATTCCACAATATTTGGCCTTTTTTCGCTGTAAATTTTTCTCCTAACCCACTGTAGCCTAACAATTGTCCTATGCTGCCTTTCTCTGCCCTGTGTATTTTTTTTTCCCATGTCCTCCTTCATAAAACCTTAGAAGAAATACTATCTTAGTTCTGGAGCCTTGATAGTTTTCATTTGTGCTAAATTACTAAATGCTTCCGCCTCACTGGTCACAAAATCATTCACAGTACTGCATACACAAGTAGTGTCAGATGGCATATTTCTTGTGATCTCTCAAGTAAATACACTGGGAGAAGCACCCATGTAATTGTATGCTTTATCATTCCTTCCATCTTCTTTTCTAATTCCTTCCTCTGATGTTTTAATTTCTTTCTTCAGTGAATTCTGGGGTTTTTTTACCTAAAAAATAGTCTTGTCTATGTGTTTCTATAGGTCTAATTTTAGTTCTCCTCTAATGCATTCTTCTTTTTATAGCATTCAGTATTTTGCTTAAATTCTTTTCATGATTTATGTCTTCTTCTGTTGTTGCTTACACTTTTCACATAGTTGTTGACTTTTATTCTTGTCTAAATTGGTCTAGTGATTTTATACTATATTTAGTCAGGATTTTTTTTTTTTTTTTGTGCTGAAGAGATATTTATATAAACTAGGATATTTATTACTGAGTCCTTCATATTTCACTCAAGTTCATTTCAGTCCAATAAGAACTTTCAGATGCTTGTTATGTAAAGGAAGTAAAGGAAGACTAGTAATGGCTTGAATCCAGCAAATGATCTAAAAATCCTATCTCCCCCACCCCAGTCCTATTTTCTTAGTAGTGATAATTTCACTTTCTATTGTAAACTAATTTAAACTTTTGTTCAACATGTATTGTTTCCTCATCTCTGAGAGTAATAACTTGCAATATTGTGCCCTTTGGAAGAGCCAGGCAGGACAGTACGCCTTCAGAACTGTCTCTGACACAAGCTCAACTCCCTAATGTAGGATGCAGGAAGCAGGAGATTTGCAACAATTCAAATTTCTGTTTTGCCTTTTGTGCTAAAGGCATGATTATGGACAACTTGGAGCCAACAAAGATGGCCCATGTCCAGAATTATTCTTCTCTGCACAGCTAGAATAAAAGGTTTCTAAACGAGCAATGGAACAGGCCTTGAGGGAAGATTTTATGTAAACTGTAAATTATAACAGTTTAGACTCCTTCAAGCTAATCTCTGATGTTGGCCATTAGTCCTTTTCTGCTGTAATGTGAGCCATAATAGTTTCATTCACTTTGCTCTTTTAATTATACACATCTAATGAGTATTACGAGGCTTTGTTTCCCTGTTATATTCTGTCTTTTTGAAATATTGAGTGACCTCAACTTAAGACCTAAATGACAGATCTTTAATGATCTGTAGGTAATGAGCCTCATAACTTCCTCTTGCCAAATAAGCTTTCATTTCAGACAATTTTATTACTCCTTAGCAACATAAACACAAGTGCACCTCTTTTGTTTATGAGAGTTTCCATTCTTGGTGTTTTATCCATCCCTCACCCATTTCATTTCTACAGCCATCAGAGGTTTTGCAGCCTAAATATCCAACTAGAACACCCTTTGGGATACTCTATACAAAGAACAATTGAACTGGCCACTCACTGCTGTCTCACACAGAGTATTCAAAAGCACAGGATATGTGGATGATGACTTAAAGTGCTTAAAATCATCTCGCATTGAAATGAGCACATCAGTATCTGGTCTTAGCTGGTGTAAGGGTTTCTCTCCTCCCAAAGAAGCGCAAGGACCTTCATTTACCTCTGCATATTCTGTGCTTCTAAAGGACTTTCCTTTGCATGTCTCAGGCTGGGAAAGGCTAGTACCCTACCCAGGTCTCCTCCTTGCAGTGACTTTTTTCCCTTTCCCATCCAAAGCATACACTGGTAACACAGGTTTTGGGATGTTGGCTTTACCTTATCACCATTCCATTAACTGGGAAAGACTTCTGATTAGAACAGGCAGAGTATAAAAAACAAATGGAAATCTCCTGCTGAGCCTAAGGCGGAACCACATAGAGAGGATGAAACATTAACCATTTCTGTTGACTGACAATTTCTGTCACTGCTGACAGCTGTGTTGAATAATCAGGAGGAGATCAGTGTTCAAGCCCCACTGTGAGTCCTACGACTGGATATCATTCTATTATACTTGCAACAGGACTCACCCAGGCTGTTAATGATGCCAGATATTGGATCCAGGCATCAGAGTAGAACATGTTGGCTCTCAGAATCATAGAATATAATCAAAGAATACCCAAGGTTGGAAGAGACCTTCAAGATCATCAAGTCCAACTGCCAACACAGCACCAGCACTGTAACCCCTAAACCTCATCATCCAGCACCAGATCTAGAGGCCTCTTAAACACTGGGAGTGGTGACTCCACCATCTCCCTGGGAAACCTATTCCAGTGTCTGACCACCCTAACAATGAATTTTGTTTTCTGGAGAGGATGATTTTCTGTGTCATTTCAACATAAACTAATGACACATATGGAAATTCTGGCCTAAGCTGCAGTATTCCATCTCACCTGCTCCAGGATGCTGGCTTTTGTGGTTAACTTCTCCCATAGTCAGCTATTCTACTGACAAAATATAATATGCACACTAGTAGAACTTTCCTTGGAATTTTTTTTGCAGCTATCCCGTATGCTATCAGGCAAAAGAATTACAGGGTGTGCTCATAGCTTCTCAAAAGGACAGAGAAGCTAATGACCAGATACTTCTCCAAGTTCTATAAAGAGATCTTTGAAAACAATGAAAATTTCCCACATTTCAATTACAGAAACAGCCTTCACTGAATATATCTGTCCACAGAAACCTAAGAAAAGAGACAAGAATATTTGCAACAGCCCCCACTCTCTTTTCAATGGAAGATTGCAGTACTGACTTTCCTGAGCATCAATATATGAATAATACAGAACAAAAGGGAGCAACAAATGTAGAAATACTGCTGACTTGCTATTGCCAGATGTCAGATTTGTTCTACTAGATAGGGAACAAAGAAAACAAGCAGGAAAATGTCTTTGATATGTCTTGATTGTTTAACAGTTTGTTCCTGTCAGCAACCTCTTAGAAACTTCATTGCACTGAAGAAGCTGTACCCCAGAGATAGATGGTAATATGTTTATTTGGTTGGGAATCACAAAGATTTTTGTGCTGTAGCTATGTGCTGTCATCCATTAGAGGAACCGCAGGACTGTCACAACCTACTGTTTGCTCTGATTGCACCTGCAGCCCTGATTCCAGAATGCTCTGCAGTGTCTCCAACACAGCCTTCTCTGATCTGTGCTGCCGTAGGAAGGCATGGTAGTATGGCAAAAATTTACACCAAAAAGCGCTATTCATTCTGATACCAATACGCATGAAGAGAACTGCTGCCTCCCTTTGGATGATGAATATCTGCTAGGTTAAAACTGTACCTGGATTTATACATGCTACATGAGAACTTTTTTACAAAAGAAAGCACTGACTGAAATTTGTAGCAAATCATGATAAAGTGAAATCAAAGAGAAGATAGGAAGATCATGCATGGCTTTGAGGCATAATTGTTTGTCTAGCAGCAAAATCAGTCAGAAATTTTGGTCACAAATAAAACTGGGACTTTTCATACCGTCATCGTTGATTAATCCATCCGGTTTTACATATTTATCAGACAGGAATAAATCATGCATATGCATGCAAGACCTTTTAATAATGTACTCTTTTTAATATAAAGAAAATTATTGCATATTTAGATAGAAATCTACAGGTGTATAGAGAAAGGCTAACTTTGTCTGCAGAGGAAGAAGATCTACTTGCTGTATTTTTTCTTCTTTTACAGAGACAGTAGGATGCACTGTTACCTGTTACCTTCCTTTACAGGTTCACAAAAGTTTAAAATACTATGCTACCTCTTCTGAACACCCCTCTTTACTATCTATTGCTTAATTAACAAGTTTAGTAAACAATGAACTCATTCATAGACACGAGGTGGGGGAACAAGTTCCTGGAGATATCATCAGTCTGGTCAGGCAACCACAAAAACTTTGTGCATCCTATGAAGTGATTGGATGAGGACATGCTTTCCCTTATCTCCAACATCAATGTTATCACTCCATTCCACATGACTTCAGGAACACATACTGGAGGCTGAAGTGATGGATACATTTAATCAATTGAATTCAGAGTCGCCTCTTCTAGTGGACTCCTACAATTCATATGGGTAGGAATCAGACTTAGCCATCTCGACCTCACCCTGTTCAAAAGCTTTGTAAAATAAACCTGAGAAATTTACTGTGTAACTGATCCTCTATGTAAGGTAAACATACAACTGAATATCACCACTATCCTAAAAAAAACTACTGCTGCAGATTTCACATAGATTTTAATATATAATATCAATCCCAGGAAGTGTTCGAGGCCAGGCTGAATGGGGCTTTGAGCAACCTGGTCTAGTGGAAGTTGTCCCTGCCAAGAGCAGGGAGGGTGGAACTAGATGATCTTTTAGGTCACTCCCTTTCCAGATATTTATAGAAAAAGATTTAAGAGAGAGCAGTCACCATCTCCATCATTCCTTATTTTGTACCTTAAGTTAAGCTGGAAAAATGTGGGGCAATAATCATCCTCATGCACTGTATTTCTTACAGTAAATATGTGTGCATATATATATTTCCTATCTTCAAATACATGGGTGTCCAGACTTCTTTTATTCAGTACTCTCAAATCTGATTTCAAAGTAGTTTATTGCAGATCTGTGTGTCCTTTCCTGCTACTTAGAACAGGATTAGTACAAAAATACCTGTCATCTTTTACACCCACTCATCCCTCTGCAATCCCTTTTCTTTACTGAATAATATTACTGGCACTTTCTCATTCAAGGAGATTATTGTCAAACATCACTGTCAGATCTCAGTAAAAAAAAAAAAAATAATAAAACCTTTGCAATTTGTGCTACCACAAAATAGTACATTCTGACATATTTTTAGTGAGCTAAAAATGCAATGCAATTTTTATAGATGACAGAAGAAAGAGAGCTCTCAAAGTTTTTTTTTTTTAATTCTGTACCACATAACCTGAAAGATTGATCAATAGCATCTTCAAGAACATAAATCTAGAATTAATAATAATTTTATTTGAGCTTTCCAGTTCACTTTTATGACATATTTTCAAACCAGCAACTAGTGAAGTGCAACAAGTAGTCTGAGTACTTGCAGACATCACCTACTGGGAGATGTAGTGATTTCAATTAATGTTGTCTCATGGAAAAGCACGTTATTGTGACTGAACAGCCTCCTATGAAAGTCTTATAAAAGATAACCCACTAAAATAATTAAGTATCTTGAATGGATAAAAAGCACTTAAATTGACTAGAAAAAGCATTTTTCAACTATTAGCTGAATTGTTTCTTGCATGTAAAAATAACGCCCTGGCCTGGATAATTTCATAGAATCATAGAATGTTAGTAGGTTGGAAGGGACCTGAAAGATCATTTAGTCCCAAATTCCCTGCCATGGACAGGGACATATCCCACCTGACCAGATTGCCCAAGGCCTTATCCAATCTGGTTTTGTACTCTGCCCAAGATGGGGCATCTACAACCTCCCTGGGTAACTTGTTCCAGTATCTCACCACCCTCACAGTAAAGAATTTCTTCATCTAACCTAAATTTCTCCTCTTTTAATTTGTAACCATTACTCTTTGTCCTATCACTACTGTTCCTGATGAAGACTCCCTCTCCAGCTTCCCCATAAGCTCCCTTCAAATACTGGAACATTGCTATGAGGTCTCCACAAAACCTTCTCTTCTCCAGACTGAACAGGCCCCACCTTCTCAGCCTGTTTTCATACTGGAGGTGCTCCAGTGCTCTGGTCAACTTCATGGCCCTTCTCTGAACTTCCTCCAGCAGTTCCATGTCCTTCCTATGTTTGGGGCATTTTTTCAACTTTTTTGACTTTGCATAACGAACCTTGCATTACATTATGTACCTTTTGGTGCAGTATTTTTCATAACCTCTGTTATACAAATCACAAGGCACAATGACCATTTTAATATTTCCCCTTTAATCACATATGGGAGAACCGTTCACCCATAGTTGCTGCTAAAAATTCAATGTTCAGTGTTCCTTTCTAGGCAGTGGTACCTGATGTTACACCTGCACTAAGGCACTTTGAGACAACCTGGCCACTGAAGGGATTACAAACCAAGAAGGACAGTACCTCAAGAAGCACTTCTGCTGCTTTCAGTTGCAGTAAGCATTGAAAGTCCAGTACTTCCCCATAACCTCTATGAATGGTATATATGACAGCCCTCAGAGGTTGTCTGCCTTAAATCAATCAGCAGCTCATAAAGTTGTTGAGAAGAAACAGTTAGGCAGCCATTACAAAGTGCTCACTCCATCCCATGAGAAACCAAAGAATTGTTAAAGAAGCTTTTCAAATTCTCTTTTCAAGCTGTAGACAGCTACAATCAGACCTGCACGTGGAGGACAGAGAATATAATAAAACCCCCAAAAATTCCAGGTAAATTCAGAAATCTGCAGAAGTACTATTCCACGAGAGGATACAAAACAAAATCCTAGTGATATGAATCTGTTCAGTTGTGCATGGAGTGACATGCTCTCACTGAAAACAAAACAATGGTGGGAAAAAAGGATTAATAGTTAATGAAAATTCTGAAAGCACTGAAGTCAGATCTAGCTTGATGGAGATGTCAAACCATCCAATTGAAAGAGAAAGGGGCAAGTTGAAAGCAAGAGCCATATTTAGCTGTCAGTTTTTAAGTGATAAAAGTGGAAATTTCTTTATGTGTCCTCGGGAAGTTGCTGATAGTTGTTGAAGCACATGTTCTTTCCTACGTAACTCACTTATGCAGAAACACAATATGTGAAAATGCTGTAAAAAAATCATATTGCTTCATTAACATTCTTCTAGGTTTTAAAGTTTTGTCAATTTGTGAGAGTTAAACTGAGGATCTCCAAAGTCCAAACTGCCCTTCAAAATTCTGGAAAACCAACAGTGACATTTGTTCCTGCTCAGAATAAGCTCTCTGGAGCAACAATCTGTCTCACGCTCCATAAAGTCTATGTTAATAATGATCATAATTGCCAACAAGAAAGCACAGGGGCTGTGCATTACTGACTTTGAGGCTTGCAACTCCTATTTTATGAAAGATTAAGGTGCTGTTCAAACTGTTTCTTTGCATTTAAATTATTCCTCCCTCCCTTTTGATGTAGAGGTTTGATTCTATTTTGCTTTCACAATTTCAGAACTCAAAATCAAATTGAGAGAAATTCCAGAAAACAATGGTGACTCTTCAAGGTCATCAGTAGACATAAACAATTGACATAAACTAAGAGAAATAAAAACTAGAGCAACCTGCAATGAGGTGATGCCTGTATAATGGTTGCAGTTTCCTGATGCCCTTTAACTACTTCATTGAAAGAAAGAAAAGTTCCTGTAAAAATGCAAATTGCGCCTTTCTTTTTGCTTCTTAATGCACTGGAACATCTGTATCTAAGGCATCAGTCTACAAGCAAAGGCTCAATTGAATAACAAAATGTCAGTTCAGGAACATAAACCTGGGATTATATAGAAGGTTGTTTTGAACAGTCAGACCTGTGCTATGTCTGAGTTCAAAGCTGGTTTAGCTGCAGTGTTTATTGCTGTAAAATTGAAGCAGGTGGTATCTTCAGACAGGGATAAAAATATACAAAAACTGTTGATATCTATAAATTGGAAAGGATATTTTTCATATAACATCCCCTGTTACATGATCCCGAGAGACATGCAAGCCTGAAACATTTCAGAGGTGGTAATGGTATAAAACATCATCCTGAGAGATGATTAATCAGAACATATGATTTATGTTCTTCTATCTATTACTCATTATTCCTGATTTGATCACCAGTGTCGACATCCATGTCTCCTCTCTAACTGCATAGTCCTGGGATTTTCAATCTTTCTTAACACAGTGATTTTGCTCTGGTTTTGGGGTTGTTTTTTAACGTCTGGGTTTCAAATTCCTCCATTCCTAATGTTTTCGTTTATTTTGCTTTCCCTCCTTTTTAAGAAGGACTGTTACAGAAGGCAGTAGCTGCAGGAGGGCAATCATACTAATGATTTGTGTAATGGCAGCCTAACCAGTCTGATTTTGACCTGTTGCTTTATGGGATGTTTAGGCACCAAACTCGTACAGGTTGAGTCCAATTGCCCTGTCTACAGCAGTGAATCTATCCACAGGCTGCCCAGGGTGGGACTGCACCCTGAGTGTGTACAACACGTCTGAACCTGTAGATGTGCTGGTTTGGGTGAGGGCAGTACAGTGGTTCAGCAGAGGCTTTAAAGCCCTCCTGAAAAGCTGTGCACAGCTATATTTAGGCAGTCAGGCTAGGCCACGCTGCTTTGGATGCAGCCCAAGGCACGACTGGCCTTCTGGGCTGTGAATGCACTTTGCTGGCTCATGTCCAGCCTCTCATCCACCAGCACCCTGTGGCAGGACATCCCCCTGCCCCCCAGCTCTGTGTATCCCAACAGCTGGTGCATAAAGAGATAAGTATGGGTGGAAAGGCCCATCAGCAGTTTGGCACCAAAGGTGATTCACACCTAGCTAAGAATTAACATCTTAGTCTGGCGAGCCGATGGGGGAGAAATATTTCTGACTTGAGAGCCACCATTTTACAAC